>JBBPBX010006572.1:53762-68082 GCA_038048925.1 Garcialebias charrua | reverse complement strand
TATGACAGGGTGCCAAGAGAAGAGGTGTGGTATTGCATGAGGAAATCTGGAGTGGCAGAAAGTATGTTAGACTGGTACAGGACATGTATGAGGACAGCAGGACAGTGGTGAGATGTGCTGTAGGAGTGACAGATAGCTTCAAGGTGGAGGTGGGATTGCATCAAGGATCGGCTCTGAGCCCCTTCTTGTTTGCTCTGGTGATGGACCGACTAACAGATGAGGTCAGGCAGGAATCCCCATGGACTATGATGTTTGCAGATGACATTGTGATATGTGGTGAGAACAGGGAACAGGTGGAAGAGAACTTGGAGAGGTGGAGGTATGCACTTGAAAGAAGAGGAATGAAAGTCAGCCGTAGTAAGACAGAGTACATGTGTGTGAATGAGAGGGAGGCCAGTGGAACAGTGAGGCTACAAGGAGCAGAGGTCACAAAGGTGCAGGACTTCAAGTACTTGGGGTCCACTGTCCAGGAAAATGGGGAATGTGGTAAAGAGGTGAAAAGAGAGTCCAGGCAGGATGGAGTGGATGGAGAAAAGTTTCAGGAGTGATTTGTGACAAAAAGGTGTCAGCAAAGGTCAAAGGAAAAGTTTACAAGACAGTGGTGAGACCAGCTATGTTGTATGGTCTGGAGACAGTGTCATTGACAAAAAGACAGGAGAAAGAACTGGAAGTAGCAGAAATGAAGATGCTGAGGTTCTCCTTAGGAGTGACAAGGATGGATAAGATCAGGAATGAGATAATCAGAGGTACAGCACATGTTGAACAACTGGGAGATAAAGTTAGGGAGGCCAGACTGAGATGGTTTGGACATGTCCAGAGGAGGGACAGTGGGTATATTGGTAGAAGGATGTTAGAAATGCAGCTGCCAGGAAAAAGACAAAGAGGAGATATATGGATGCAGTTAGAGAGGACATGAAGGTAGTTGGAGTGAGGACAGAGGATGCAGAGGACAGAGTGAGGTGGAGGAGGATGACTCGCTGTGGCGATCCCTGAAAAGGGAAAAGCCGAAAGCAGAAGAAGAAGAAGTGTCAGGATTATTCCAGATAGGTGTTTGTCTGTATGGGAGTAGTGAAGACTTTGTCATTTTCAGATACTCCCACCATGCCATCAGAAATGAGCTTATACTGATACTTTTAAAGCAAACATGTTTTTTATATTTGTACTAATAAATGGCAGATCTGAAATCCTAATATTATTACATAAAGTTTGTTCTATGTCTATCCAAGTTACATCTAATGCATTTCGATTTAACCACTTTGAGATATTGTAACCTATTGGCTAAATAGTAGTGATAGAAGTTGTGAAGTTCTAATCCTCAGGTATCTTTAGATTTCTGTAATGCTTTTAAGCTAATAAGTGGGGTTTTATTTTTCCAAAGGAATTTAGATATGAAAGAATCCAGGGACTTAAACCATTCAGTTGAAGGTTTATTTGGAATCATTGAGAATAAATAATTTATTCTCGGCTGGATCATCGTTTTTACTGAGGCAACTCTTCCTATAAGTGATATGGGTAGAGATTTCCATCTAGTAAGATCATCTTCAATTTTCTTTAAAAGTGGTATATGATTTAATTTTCGTAAGTCTTCCAATCTAGGAGAAATGTTAATACCCAAGTATGTAATGTTACCTGATTGTAGTCTTTCATTGAAGGAAGTATTAAACACGTAATTTATTGGAAGAGCTGTAGATTTTGACCAATTTATAGAATAATCAGAAACTTTTGAGAATGAGTTTATTGATTCAATAACATTAGATATTGAGTTTTTTTGAGTTTTGAAGGAAAAGTAAAACATTGTCAGCATAAAGACTAATTTTATGTTCTATATTTTTTCACTGTATGCCTTTAATATCAGCAGTTTGCCTTATTGCTGCTGCCAAAGGTTCAATAAAAATAGCTAATTATGCGGGTGAAAGTGGGCATCCCTGCCTGGTGCCCCTCTGTAGATACAAGCTTGAAGATATTTGATTATTTGTCCTGACATATGCTTTTGATGAGCTATATAATATTTTTAACCAATTAATGAAATAGTTTCCAAATCCAAATTTAATCAAGGTACTATATAAAAAACTTCCAATTTACTCTATTGAAGCTTTTTCTGCGTCTAAAGATAAAATAGCTGATTCAATATTTTTACTATATGAATACTCTATTAAATTATATAATCTACGAGTGTTTATTTTTGAGTGTCTTCCTTTTATGAATCCAGTTTGATCAGGATGAATAATGAAAGGAGTTATCTTCTCTAATCTTTTAGAGAGGGCTTTACAAATTATTTTAATATCGACATTAATAAGAGAGATGGGACGATAACTGGAAGGCAATACTGGGTCTTTGCCTGGTTTTAATAGGAGACTAATGTTTGCTGAATTCACATGTGTTAGAAGTATGCCATTTTTTTCTGACTCATGTAACATTCTGTGAAATATTGGTACCTGTATATTCCAAAATTCTTTATAAAATTCTGCTGGATAGCCATCTGGGCTAGGAGATTTTTTGTTAGGCATGTTTTTAATGGCTTCACGGAGTTCATCTGATGTTAATGGTGAGTCTAGTTCTGATGATTAACTACAGTCTAGTTTTGGAAGTGTTACTCTCTCCAAAAATTGATTGATATCCTCATCTGTTGGATTTATTTGTGGAGTGTACAGAGTTTTATAAAAATCTCTAAAAACACAGTTTACTTTTCCCTCATTATAAGTTATATTTCCATTTGAGTCTTTAATACCATATATAGATGTTTTTTCTTTGTTTAATTTGAGTTGGTTCGCTAAAAAGCTCCCTGATTTATTACTGTGTTCAAAATTTTCTAATCAAAGTTTCTGTATTAAGAATTTGTTTTTCTTGTCAATAAATTCATTTAGTTCTAATTTTAACTTGCATAGTTTTTGCTGTGTTTCCTCTCCTTGTAAACCTTATAATAATTTGATCCTCAATACGTTTATTTTCTTTTTCTTTTTATTTGTTGAATAGGATATTATTTTGCCTCTCATAACTGTTTCCCAACCTCCCAGAGTGTACAAGTTGATGTTCCTGGCAAGTCATTAAACTCTAAATATGATGTCCATTCTTTTTAAAAATATTGTATAAATTCTTCTTCCTTTAGCAGTGAGGTATTTAATCTCCAGTTTATACTTTTGGGATTTCTTTCTTATTAGCTAAATTTAAAGTAACTGGTGCATGATCGCTGACAGCAATAGGGTGTATCTTAGTGTCTGAAATGTTGGTCAGCAATGAATTGCTTACTATGAAATAATCCAGACGAGAATAAAAGTGATGCACATATGAAAATAAAGAATATTCTTTGCTATCAGGATGAAGAGAACGCCATGTATCGCAGAGTCCGTAATCACTCATGTACTGTTTAACTATATTTATGGATTTCCAACTGCGTTGAGTTCCTACTGCACTCAGCCTGTCTATTTTGTCATCTAGACCAATGTTAAGATCACCTCCCAGTACCATTAAGCAATCCATGTGATTTTATAGAATACAAAAGAGATCATGAAAAAAGCGGCGGCGGCCACATTTGGCCCATATATACTAACAATACAATATTTTTGGCTGAGTATGGATAATTTTAATATTATATACTGTATCTACCGTGTGGGTCTATAACTGTGTCTAATACTGTGAAGTTAACATTTTTATGTGTTAATATTGCTACTCCTCATTGTCTCGAGTTATAGCAGGCTGAGAATACATCAGGAAACTCAGGAGATTTTAGCTCATCCATAGTTGAGGGTAATTTATGAATTTCTTGGAGTAATACAACATCTGCCTCTAATCTTTTAATCTTGTTAAAGATTCTATATTTTTTATGTTGGCTACCGGCTCCATTAATATTCCTTGTGGCAAACCTTAAGGTGCCCATACTTGTGCTTGTGAGAATATAGATAAACCGCACCTATTATCACAAATATAAAAATAAAAAAAACACCCATGCAAAAACATAATTCTTGAGGGTTGATTATTTATGATTTAGAAATAATCTAAGTGTTGTTCTTGAAGATAAATCATGGATGTATTCCTTTATGAGGTATTTGTATGGATGGACATGGGTGTATATCTGCCTTTGTGCTTGTGTGCTAATAAACAATATTGAAAAGAAAAAAGAAAGAGAAAGAAAAAATACAAATAAAGGAAAAACAAACAACAACAACAAAAAAGAACCACTGTGACATTGTTCACCTTCACCAGTGCAGACACCCGAGCTGTGCTTTACAATTTATTTACAAATGCCAGTTAATTCACCTCCAGTGTAACAAGCGTTAGACCAGGACTACTCAACTAAATTGCCCATGGGGCCACAGTTACTGAAAGCCAAGCGCTCAGGAGTCATATATCAGTAGTTCTTATCATTAAATAACTTTGTTTTATAATTAAAACTCTGATTTTGTTTGTAAAAGTGTACCCATTGGTGGACCAACTTAGCTCACCAATGGGCCTGAGTTGGCCCGCGAGCCGCACATTGAAGAGCCCTGCTCCAGACTAACCTGTTGTTCCTTTTAATAAAGCCACGGAGTGATGTCTCGTTCCCTGAACAGCTGACCATTAACATAAAGTTTGTCTACAGCCACCGTACCTCTGACGTCCTCAGACATGTATTTATTCCTGATTGGAAACAAAACGCGTCTCCGATCGAGGATCTCTTTAGGAAATTGATCATTAATGCTTAAGTCCGTCCCACGCAGCTCTCTGGCCTGACTTCTAACCTTCATTTTCTGTTTATAATGTTCAAATTTAAGGATAATTTGCCGAGGTCGCTTGTTATCAGATTTCCTACCTCCAAGCCGGTGAACAGGATGGAAGGTGATGTTTTTTACCGTCTCGCTCGGGAGTTTCAGCTGATGTTGAATGAACTCACGGATCCTAAATTCTGCGTCCTCCTCCACTCATTCTGGGATCCCAGAGAAGACAAGATTGTCCCGCATGCTCCGAGTTTGGAGATCCAGAATGGACTCTTTGATTTTCCTGTTTTCCCTGGATATCTGCGTCATCTTCTGGGTAAGTTCTTTTATGTCCCCCCGCAAAGTTTGGTTGTCAGCAGCGAGCGACACCACCTGCGCTTGGCTGAAGTCCAGGGACTCCCTCAGTGACTGAAACTCCTTGTGTAGAACTTCCACCAGGGCGAGTCGAGCATCTAGGCTTGATAGCTTCTTATCAATAGATTCCAGAACATTGTGAAGCTTTTCTCTGGAGATGTGGACGTGCTGATTGAGCTCTCTGAACGCGTACGCTTAGATGTTGGTGTTAGGGTGGGTGTGGTGTTTCTCTGTGTTTTACCCATCACGTTTTCAAAACACTCATCCAGATAACTCTCTAGATCTCTCACTGTCTCCTCGTCCAGTTTGTTTATTTGAATCAACAGGCAGAGGTTAATATGAACAATATATTTATGTTTGATTTAATACATTTGGCTTGTCTTACCTGAATTTAATCACATTTGTTTGGCTTACCTGTATCCTGCCATGTAAAACGCAGCACAGCTCTCACCTGACCTCAGCCGCTCATCACCAGGTGCACCAATCCCCCCGTGACTCTTAAATACGGTGGCCGAGGGGTGCAAACGCGCAGCAAAAACAGAATAGCACGCTGCAAAAAGAAAACAGCGTTCCAAAAGTTGAAACACACATCAAAATGAAAACAACAGCGTTCCAAAAGTTGAAACACGCATCAAAATGAAAACAACAGCGTTCCAAAAGTTGAAACACGCATCAAAATGAAAACAACAGCGTTCCAAAAGTTGAAACACGCATCAAAATGAAAACAACAGCGTTCCAAAAGTTGAAACACGCATCAAAATGAAAACAACAGCGTTCCAAAAGTTGAAACACGCATCAAAATGAAAACAACAGCGTTCCAAAAGTTGAAACACGCATCAAAATGAAAACAGCGCTCCAACAGATGAGGCGCACTGCAAAAGATAAGTCGCGCTCCCAAAAGGGGACGACCTGCAAATACAGAACGAGCTGCAAATAGAAAAGCCACAACGGAAGTGCTCCAGACCACTAGGGGCAGTCGAACAAAGAACAAATCATAAAGCATATTATACTTTTCGGAATGGCACTAGTTATTTGTGTATTTTAACTCCCACAGTCCAAAAAAAACATGCATGTTAGGCTGATTGGTAACTCTAAAATTGACCCTGGATGTGAGTGAAACAGGTCCCTCTTGTAAATGAGTCCCCGTGGCTCAATGAGGCTAGCCTGTGTAAATAAAGGTTGAATGAATGAATGAAAAAAAAGAATATTTTACACTACATCGGAACTGTCACGTTGTATTTGTTTTAATAGTGTGCGGAGGAGCTATGATACATGGATGCCAAGTTGGGTCAATGGTTAAAGAGATTGCCTTGAATGCGGGAGACCCTGGTTCAATTCCCAGTCTTGGAAATTTTGTGGTAATAATTTTTTTTTTTAATCCTTTTGTTTTGGATAGATCGGGTGAAATAGATAAATACATCTACATGTTTATTCTTTGTTGTTGCTTGGTTCGATCTATCCAAAACAAAAGGCTTAAAAAAAAAGTAATAACAGAAAACTTCCAAGACTGGGAATTGAACCAGGGTCTCCCGTATTCAAGGCAATCTCTTTAACCATTGACCCAACTTAGCATCCATGCATTCATTCTCCTCCGCACACTATTAAAACAAATACAATGTGACAGTTCCGATGTAGTGTAAAATATTCTTAAAATAAATAAGTTAAAATACACAAATAACTAGTGCCATTCTGAAAAGTATAATATGCTTTATGATTTGTTCTTTGTTCGACTGCCCCTAGTGGTCTGGAGCACTTCCGTTGTGGCTTTTCTATTTGCAGCTCGTTCTGTATTTGCAGGTCGTCCCCTTTTGGGAGCGCGACTTATCTTTTGCAGTGCGCCTCATCTGTTGGAGCGCTGTTTTCATTTTGATGCGTGTTTCAACTTTTGGAACGCTGTTGTTTTCATTTTGATGTTTCAACTTTTGGAACGCTGTTGTTTTCATTTTGATGTTTCAACTTTTGGAACACTGTTGTTTTCATTTTGATGTGTGTTTCAACTTTTGGAACGCTGTTTTCTTTTTGCAGCGTGCTGTTCTGTTTTTGCTGCGCGTTTGCACCCCTCGGCCACCGTACTTAAAGGAAGAAGTGGGTAAAGATGATGAAAGGAAGAAGTGGGTAAAGATGATGGATGGATGAATTATTTGTTCCTAGATTTTTCTTTTTCTTTTATTGTTTTAGAGAAGTCTAGGCAACTAAGCTAACCTAATACTGGTAATTTAAGTTACAGAATATAATGCATTCCTGTATAATTTGTTCCTATTTTTGGTATAAATATCAAATGATGCAAAAAATTTGATACATAATAATAATAATAATTAATTCAATTTATAACGCACTTTTCATTACTGAAAATCTCAAAGTGCTACACATATATTGAATGCTACACACATTCATAAACCGGTGGCGGCAGACTACCATGCAAGGTGCTTTCCAGTCCTACCGGGAGCAACTCAGGGTTAAGTGTCTTGCCCAAGGACACAACGACACATGGTACAGATACTGTACATGATACAGTACAGAACCTAAAATTATTGTTTTAAATAAATGTTATATTTGTTTACATTGTTGTGTAATATTCTCAGTTTAAAATTATTGTTTTAAATAAATGTTCCATTTGTTTACATTGTTGTTTATTCTTTTCAGCTTGTCAGTTACAAAACTGAAACTAAATGTATGACCATTTTAATAGAAAAATCGTTTCTGAATCAAAAATCATTTCTGAATCGAAAAATCTATTTTGAATCGAATTGTGACACCAAAAATCGGAATCAAATCGATTCTCCAGACACTGAGAGATTCGCACCCCTACGTGAAATATCACATCATGTTGCTACTGATCTGTTTCATGCTGCTGTGTTCATTCATGCCCATCTGCTCATACAAACTCATGTTCGTGCTGCTGTTTGGAGTAATGTTTTTCTATGATATTAGTGCTTAGTGTATTTTTAGTTGAGGTTTTTCTTAGTTCATAGATGTTATTACTGATTTTTTATTTTTTCATTTTATTTTAATGTTGGATGTTACTGGGACCCTGTGTACATAATCTCATTTCATCACATGTACCACATGTGGTGCGAATTACAATAAAGAATCAAGTGACGTGCAGTCAGGTGAGGCAAGTGAGGCCACGTCTCACCTGTCATCATGGAAAGAACAAATGTAAATTGAAAAAATAAATGTAATTATTGTATTTATCCTTTGATTTGTACTATAAACTTGTTTTACTTAAAACTAAACCAGTTTAAAGTTATTTTTATTCAAAATCACAGATTTTCCTTATTTAGCGTTCAAATACTGAGAAGAGACGTGGGCAGAGGCACCAGCAGCTCCGCCGCACCAGATTGCGCAATCACTCGGCTGATTGCTGAATGCTGCAGTGAGCTCGTATTCCTGCCCCTTTTGTCTTTATTAAAATGTCCAAATACTTTTGCTATATAAACTACATTTCTATAGTTTAGCTGGTGAATATAATGTCTAGACTCTAGTGTTTTTGTCTAAAACTGTATGTGTGCGCTGAGCGATCATAAAACAGTGAGAAACGGTTCGGTGTGAGGCAAGCCTTGTGGAGGCGGGGCTAGTGAGCCCAAGGATACATAGTTCCCATGTGACATCACATCTGTGGGTTGTCCTTTTTGACCCTCCCACAGGTAGGCTAAGCTGCAGTTGGAGCGCGTTCTAATAGATGTCCATTTTTCACGTTGTTTTTTTTGTTAATTTCTAATTAATTGCAATGGTTACTTCGTGTTGTGTCAGTGGGTGTTCCAGTCGGGTAGACGTTTGGGCAACGCGCAGGTTTCACTTAATCAAAAAAAAAGTAAACCGTGAAGGATTTATTTCATCGGAGAAACTCACACCGCCCCATCTCTGCTTGGATCTGCTCAGAAGATCGTGCTTTTGGCCGGTAAACAAAATATTCTACATAAATCATTTTGTGAAACAATGTTAGAGTACAACTGTCTGTGTGTTAGAGCTGTTTTTTTTTTTTTTCATTATTTTAGTGACACCGTCTTGCATGCTGTGGCTAGCTTAGCATCTCGCTAACGCGACAATGGCCTCCTCACGGTCCACCGGGGAGACCGTCCCAGTGGGAGAAGGAGGACGGGAGCCAAGTCGTGCGGGCGACGCATCGGTCCCATGGGACGTGCACCCGCGGCCGCGACGTCCGATGAGCGATTTTTTCATGACCGATTTTTTCTTTAGATGCTGAAAAAGCATTCGATAGAGTAAATTGGAATTTCTTATTTGCTACCTTAAATAAATTTGGCTTCGGGAATTACTTCATTAATTGGTTAAAAATATTATATAACTCACCAACAGCGTGCGTCAGGACAAATAATCAATTATCTTCAAGCTTCTGTTTACAGAGGGGCACCAGGCAAGGTTGCCCACTTTCACCAGCATTATTTGCTATTTTTATTGAACCTTTAGCAGCAGCAATAAGGCAAAGTGCGGATATTAAAGGCATAAAGGGTAGAAACATAGAACATAAAATTAGTCTTTATGCTGACGATGTTTTGCTTTTTCTTGAGAACTCAGGAAACTCAATATCTAATGTTATAAAGTTAATAAACTCATTTTCAAAAGTTTCTGATTATTCTATAAACTGGACAAAATCTACAGTTCTTCCAATAAATTGCATGTTTAATAATTCTCTTAATGAAAGACTACAATCAGGTAACATTAAATATTTAGGTGTTAATATCTCTCCTAAATTGGAGGATTTAATAAAATTAAATCATATCCCACTATTAAAGAAAATTGAAGACGATCTTACTAGATGGAGATCTCTACCCATATCACTTATGGGAAGAGTTGCCTCAGTAAAAATGATGGTGCTGCCGAGAATAAATTATTTATTCTCAATGATTCCAAATAAACCTTCAACTGAATGGTTTAAGTCCCTGGACTCTTCTATTTCTAAATTCCTTTGGAAAAATAAAACTCCACGTATTAGTTTAAAAACATTACAGAAATCTAAAGATACCGGAGGATTAGAACTTCCAAACTTTTATTACTACTATTTAGCCAACAGGTTACAATATATATCAAAGTGGTTAAAACCGAAAGCACTAGATGAAACTTGGATAGATATAGAACAAACTTTATGTAATAATATTAGGATTTCAGATCTACCTTTTATCAGTACAGATTTAAAAAGACATGTCTGCTTTAAGAGCATCAATATTAGCTCATCTCTGACAGCATGGTGGGAGTATCTGAAAATGACAAAGTCTTCACTATTCCCATGTAGACATACACCTCTCTGGAACAATCCTGACATTCAACAAGAAAATAATATGTTAAATTTCACAGGTTGGAGAATGAAAGGTATTGAATGTCTGGAACACATATTTGAGGGTATAGACTTTATTCCATTTAATAAATTAATAATACAATATGACATTGATAATAAATATTTCCTACAATACCAACAAATTAAGTCAATTGTAAAAAATAAATTTAAGCTTAATAAAACATTGTTGGAAACACCAACATGTGTGTTAGAGTTTATTAATTTTCAACCACCCAAATTATTATCTAAAATATATAAAAAATTGTTTAGAATCGATGACTCGATAGCACTACCTGTTGAAAAATGGGAGTCAGATTTATCAATCAACTTTGAACAAAAAATTTGGTCTCAAGTATGTTCAAATACTTTTAAATTGACTAGAATCTCCAATTTACAATTAATACAATATAAGGTTCTCTATAGAGTACATTATACGGGTCAGCGAATGTTTAAGATGGGCTTTACACCATCTAACAAGTGCTCACAATGCATAAGTAACACACCTGATGATTATATTCACGCGCTCTGGTTCTGTCCACCCGTTCAGAGGTTCTGGGTACAGGTATGTGAAGACTTGTCTAAATGTTTGAAATTTAATATCCCACTCTCTCCATCTGTTTGCTTATTGGGTATCTTTGAAGATGTTATACTAGAAAAAAATACATCCTATATGCTTTTCACTGCCTTATGCATCGCAAAGAAAACCATACTCGTAAATTGGAAAAATAAAAATAATCTTAGCATTAATCAGTATAAAAATCTTCTGTTAGATCATATTAGTCTTGAAACAGCATCTGCCGACACATTGGATCAATCTATTTGGCATTCTTTGATCGGCTCCGTTACGTAGTGAGGGTGGGGGGTCTGGGATGTGGCCTTGTGGGGCATTGGGACTGGAGGGGGGGGAGGTTGGGGTTTGGGGCGCCGGGGGGTTGGGGCTGCTTGGGCGGGGAGGACCTTGTCTTCGACCTGGGGAGGACCGGGGGGGTTCTGGGGGATATCTGCTAGGGACGGCATGCGGGCCCTCGGGTGGTCGGTGGCGGCGGTCATGGGTCGCCGGTCGGTGACCCGGCTGTGCTGGGGTGGTTTCGGGGCGGGTGCCGGAGGCTTGGGACTCTGGGGGCGTGTCGTCCCCGGGCTTGGGCCTGGTGGGGGTCGGGGGTCTTGGGCTCTGGCGGGCGGGTCGCCGGGCTATGGGCTGGCTGGCGCTCTGGTGCCCGGCTCTGGCCGGGGGCTCTCGGCTCGCTGGTGGGTTGGGGGTTCATATGCTGGGGGGTGGGTGTCTGGGGGCGTGACTGGTGGCCAATGGGAGGGGGCGGGCAAACCCAGCCTGGGTGTCTAATGTGTTATGTGTTCTGAAAGTTGTAAATATGAAGGGTGGGTATAGTATTTCTTCTGGGGTGGGGATTAAGTGGATGCCCTTGATGATGGTCTTGGACATGCTTGGCCGGTGTGCGGGCCCTGGTTGGGGCCTGTTCTTGGTGCTTCCTGGTTCTGTCGGCGGTTGGGCGGGCGCTCTTGGCCGTGTCGTCCATGTGGGATTTTGTGTCTTCTTGGACGGCGGGCTGACTGCGGTTCACAGGGGTCACGGCGGCCCTGGTGGGTGTGGGCTGTTGGTTCTGCTGTTGGCGGCCCTCGGGGCCGTGTCCTCTCTGGTCTTGGCTCAATGGCCTGGCGGTCGGAGAGGTGTTTCTTTTTCCTCGCTCCTTGGGTGGACCTTGGCGAGCTGGGGGGGTACGCAGGGTCAGCGGGGGAGCTGACTCGCTGTGGGAGCACTGTTCCTGCAGATATTTTTCTCCCCATCCCTCAACACGCACCTCCGCCCTCTTCATCTTAAATTAATACATGTAGGGAATTTGAGTCTCGGGTGTGCTGCGATGGTTCTACATCTCTGTTGTTCAGAACACCTGGGACTCAATTTTATTTACACTTTAGACATTCATTCATAAACTTCTTCATAAAAGTCACATATAGGGAATGGATTGAGCACTATGGCTATGGGTGGCGGGATGACACCAATCTCACCCCCATGCCTATGCTCACTCAACATTATGCATTTAGACAATTAGGGCTTGGGTTAGAGTTGGAGTGGAGGGGAAACTGGTATAATGCCAGCCTTTGCTCCTTCTCTTTCCTTTTTAAGTACACTTTAGAACAACACTCACCAACAGTACATTTGGGGACGGGGGTGTGTGTGTCGGGGTCTTGATTTGTTAATTTCAATTTTATTTATTTATGTATTTATTTATATATATATATATATATATTATTTATTTATTTTTCTCTTACCCCCCTGGTTGCCTGGCGGACATTCTGGGGGTGGGCCGTCAGGGGTTGTGCTGGGGTGTGGGGGGGTTCGGGGCCTGCGGGTTTGCCGTGGGCGGGACTGGCAGTGCGCTCCCCCTGGGGCTGCTTGGGCTCGAGTGTCCTGTCCTGTCCTGTCGGCGGGGCGGGGTGGGCCGGATCTTGGATGTCTGCTACTCTCCACCCCAGAATGAATGGGCCTACCTCCTGGGTTTGGATGTGGGCTGCCCCATGTAGGGAGCAGGTACATGTCTTGGACCTGGGGGGTATAGAGTGTGCATCGGGATTATGAATGGAGCGTGTCGTTATTGTTTGTCTTTCTATGACTGAGGGTGAGGATGAGGGTGGGTCTGAATGAGTGTGTCTGTGTATGAATGTTTAAGTGTCAGGCTGGGACTTGGACTGCCCCCTCTCTGATACTTCTGAGGCTACCTAGTGTCGCGCTCCTGCCACGTGGCCCCCTGGTGGGTGTTCCTCTGCCCGCGGGCGTGCTTGGGACCCTCACTATCTGGGGCTGGGCGCTTGGGCGTTTGTCGGCTCGGCCTGGTGGCTGCCTGGTGGGGCTCGGGTCCTCTGGTCCTGTCGGGTCTGGACCTGAGGGGTGGGCGTCCCCGGTGCCCGAGCATCGGCGACCGGCCCTGGGGCTACATCGGTGCAGCGGGCTCCGGCGGGGGCCTGTGTATTTGTCGCTGTTGACCCCGGGGGGTCATTGTGTGTGGTCCCTGGTGGGGTTCGTCCGGTTCTTCCCCTTGGTCGGATCTGGGGAGTGGACGAGTGGCTCGTCCTGTTCGGGTGGTCCTGGGGACTCTGGGCTCGGGGTCCTTCCTGGGGTCTTGGGCTTTGATCGCCCTTTCGTCTGTCTCGGGCTTTGGGGGGACAGATCTCTGATGCTTCACATTCGCTACTAAATGTTCTATTGGAGGAACCTTATTCACTTATGCATGCTCACAACCACACACAAATGGATGTAGGGATGTATATGTAGATATATGTAGATGGGTATATAAATGAATATAAATATATATGTATGTATACTGTATATATATTTGTAGGTATGGGTATGTTTATATATAGAAATCTAATGCAAGGTCATGAATATTATCAGTCTTTATGCTTGTATGTTTTGTTGCTGTGCTCTGTCATGTGCTTTGCAGGATTGTGGACGGAGGTTTGGTGTGTTTGCCTTGTGCTCTTTTTGTGGATAATTGTTGTTTTGTTGTCTCACTTTCTCTTTTCTTTCTTTCTCTCTATAAAAAAAAATACATATTGGAGTGAGAGGATGGCTATAAGGTGTGAAGGGAGGCCATCTATAAATGGAAAAAAAAAAAAGAAAAAAAAAAAAGAAATTGTGGACCTAAATAAATCAATAAGTGCTTTAGAAATAGCGGAACTAATTTTTGGATTAGCGCTGCCCAGCACTGTACGTTAGTAATTTAATTTTAATGTGGGTATCAAATTGTCACCTTTGAATATATAATACTGTATTTTTAATTAATTGAATCAGCTGTTGGTCAGACTACTTCTTGTTGTGCTATTAGCTCTAAAATAGTTATTGAATCAAGTGTTTATTTGTGTAGGTAAAACTAGATGTTGAACAACCTGTTAAAATACACCAGAAAGCAGGAAATGACATCTACTTTATTCTAAAATTTCTGGGGGAGAACCCCCAGACCCCCCA
>JBBPBX010006572.1:0-38309 GCA_038048925.1 Garcialebias charrua | reverse complement strand
TATATATATACTGTATATACTGTCTCTTTTCCTTTGTATATGATTCAATTGATTTCAGTTTATTTATATAGTGCCAAATCACAACAAATACACCTTTTCCATTAGTAACGGTACAGCATGGCTTTACTTGACTCAGCACGGTACCAAGGCTTTTCCATTAATAACGGTATGTAGAACTGGTCCCTTTTTTCAGAACCCATGTCTCTGTGATTCCAAGTGGGCCAAGCAGATGCCAAAACATGACATCAGAACACTGTCAGTCACTGATTGGTCAGGGGGAGGAGTCACTGGATCTATCAGAAAGTTTTCAAAACACTGATCCACCATTTGCAATTACTAGGTATTCCAAGATGGCGCCTCTTGTTACGGCACGCTATCTAACTCCTCTCCTGAACTTTTTACTGCTGTTCGTGTTCTGCCTTTTTTTCATCGACGATGCATCCTCACTTCTGGTCTATGATCGCTCAACTCTTCTAAGTCTCCAAGACTCGCTGATCAACACACCGGCTACTGGCAAATATGGACATTTTAAGCCTCCTCCACCTCCACCGTTCCTGGCGTCCATTCCAGCGTACCTACAACGCAACGCGACCACGTTGCCACGCAACAAGCGACGCAGAAGACGCGGAACGAGGGCAGGCGTACTGGTGAGATTTAAAAAGTATCTCTCGTCTCACAACACGCCGACGGCTGACTTACCTCCTGAATTCAGCGTCTTTGATGTCCGTCGTTCCTTCGCTCGTCGCCACAGATGCCTTGTTGCTATCAATCATGACGCCAGCGATCAGTATCCATCTTGTCCCCCGGTGAGGACTGTGAAGCGAGGCTGCGTTAAACAGAACCTCCGCCCGCTCGCTCGAGCTGAGAGTGACGTAACTGGCTGCGTTCCAACCCGTGCAGCACTGTTTAACGCCAGATCGATCACAAATAAAACTTTTATATTAAGTGATTTGATCTCAACTCATCGTCTGGATCTGTTTCTGATTACTGAAACCTGGCAGAAAACAGGAGACCACAGCTGCTTCTCTGAACTCCTCCCACCTGGTTTTTCTTATCTGAGCGCACCGCGTGGGGCTGGAAGAGGGGGAGGGCTCGCTGCTGTGTTCAATGAGGAGGCGTTCAAATGCCGCATGTTGCCTCAGAAAAACTACAACAGTTTTGAAAGCATGTTTTTTGTGCTGGAATCTGCTAAACCTCTGCTGTGTGGCCTCTTTTATCGGTCTCCACAATACAATAAAAACTTTCTCAGTGAGTTTTCAGAACTACTGGCTGACCTGCTGCCAAAGTTTGACTCTTGGCTTTTCTGTGGAGACTTCAACGCACACATCTGCTGCCCAAGTAATCAGCTTGGATGTGAGTTTCAGGACCTTCTGGACTCTTTTAACCTGTCGCAGTCGGTCTCGGGGGCCACGCACAGTCAGGGTCATACACTGGATTTAATTATCTCCCACGGCCTTCAAATACCTGCTGTGGAGATCCTGGACACCTGTATTTCAGACCATTTTCCCATATTATTTGAATTTTTCACCTCTCCTGCACCGAAGGCTATTCTCCCAGCACGTCTCTGCCGCTCCATCACCCCATCCACCCCAAGTCAGTTCACTGATGCCTTTAAGAGCACTGACTTTTGCTCTGCTGTCAGCCTGGACCCATCTCTACATCCTGAGGACTTCATCACCTCCTTCCATCACACCTGCACAACGATCTTGGACTCCATCGCTCCTCTCAAACAGGCATCTTCAAAAAACAGACCATCACCATGGCTCAACGAAACGACACGAGCTCTTCGACAACGTTGCAGAAAAGCAGAGCGAAAATGGAGGCACGACCGGCTTCATGTATCTCAGGGAATACTGAGAGACTGTCTCTGTGATTATCAAAATGCTGTGAAACAGGCCAAGTCACAGTACCTCTCCAATTTAATCACCACCAGCTCCAACCGGCCGAAGACGCTATTCAACACACTCCAGTCTGTTATCAATCCATCTGTCAATGTTCTGAAAACTGCCACACAGTCTACCTGTGACGACTTTCAGAGCTATTTTGTCAACAAAATAGACTCTATCAGGCAGAACATTGTCAGTCCATCCAACACCATCCAGTCATGTGCATCTGCAATAACCACTGCTGTTTTTGACCAGTTCGACCTGGTTTCACTGCCTCACCTCATCAAGGTGGTTCAGCAGATGAAACCAACAAACTGTTCTCTGGACATCATTCCATCAAAAATATTCAAACATTCTTTTGATGTAATTGGTCCTTGTGTTTTGTCATTTATTAACAGCTGTCTATCTTCAGGTTTTGTGCCATCTGCTTTCAAACATGCTGTGGTCAGGCCTCTTCTCAAAAAACCAGGCCTAGATCCTACAGCTCTCTCTAATTTCAGGCCAGTTTCCCATCTGTCATTTCTATCAAAGGTCCTAGAAAAGATTGTTTTTATTCAACTTCAATCTTTTCTAGAGCTCAACAACCTGTTTGAAAAATTTCAGTCAGGTTTTCGAGCTCGTCACAGTACTGAATCTGCACTGCTCAAAGTGCAGAATGACATTCTTCTGTCTCTGGATGCAAAAAACCCTGCTCTGCTGGTGATGTTAGACCTCTCAGCAGCTTTTGACACCGTCGACCATCAGGTACTAATCAACCGTTTGTCTCAGCAGGTTGGCCTCCAGGGAGCTGTGCTTGAGTGGTTCAAATCTTACCTGTCTGGGAGAACTTTTTCTGTCATGATAGGTGATCTGTCCTCCTCTTCATCAACCCCTCTGACCTCTGGCGTACCACAGGGATCTATTCTAGGGCCAGTCCTCTTCTCTCTTTACATGCTGCCATTAGGATCAATCATTGCACGTCATAACCTGTCTTTTCACATGTATGCAGACGATTTACAAATCTATCTGCCAGTCACTCCCAACCCCTCACTCAGTTCAAACACTCTTGTCAACTGCTTAAATGACATTAAGCACTGGCTCTCTCAAAACTTCCTCCACCTAAACACAGATAAAACTGAATGCATTTTATTTGGTGCACCTGATGACACCAGCAACATCCTTCCCAGTCCCAGTGTTGGTTTTCCCCTCCCCCACTTCAACCCGGTGGTCAGAAATCTTGGAGTGCAGCTTGACTCCAACTTAAAGCTTGATAAACAGATCAGTTCTGTTGTCAAGACCAGCTTTTTCCAGCTCCGTCTGCTCTCTAAAGTAAAGTCATTTCTCAGCCGTGGTGATCTGGAGAAGGCCATCCATGCCTTTGTGACCTCCAGACTTGATTATTGTAATGCTTTGTATGTTGGTATTAATCAATCCTCCATCTCCCGTTTACAGCTTGTACAGAACTCTGCCGCGCGCTTTTTGACCAACACACGAAAATATGAACACATCACTCCTGTCCTGTCCTCTCTACACTGGCTCCCGGTTCAGTTCAGGATACAGTTCAAGCTGCTGCTGTTTGTTTTCAAAGCTCTGAATGGACTTGCACCTCTCTACATCTCAGAACTTTTGAAAGTCCATCAGCCCGGCAGAGCTTTACGATCTGCCAGTCAACACCTGCTGGAGGTGCCTCGCTCAAGGTACAAACAATGGGGAGACCGGTCCTTTTCTGTTGCCGGCCCAAAAGCCTGGAACAGTCTCCCCCTTGAGCTGCGTGCCACCTCTGATCTGACTCTGTTCAAAACCAGACTGAAGACCCACTTGTTCAAAAAAGCTTTCAGTGTGTAACTTTTATTACTTTTGGTATTTTAGTATGTAGCATTTTTATTTCCATTGCCTTCTTTTATTGCTGTTGTTTCTTATTCTATTTTCATTGATTTATTGTTCCAGTTTATTCATCTTTTTATCCTGTTAAGCACCTTGGTCAATGCAAGGCATTGTAGGAAGGTGCTATACAAATAAAGTTTATTATTATTATTATTATTATTACTCGGAACTCGGAGCAGCTGCTGGAACTATTTTTAAGATTTTAAAAATAATAATGACAACACCGTGGTCTAATGCTGAAGTGCAGGCGTTTTTTGTGCTTGGTGGCCAATGAAAAAATTTCAGAGCAAGCTAGATGCAGTTCCGCCGGCCTCCCCGGTCCTCTCCACCAGAACCTCTGAGCCAGGCTGGGCAGGGTGTCATCTCCACAGCTCCGAGCTCCGCTGGTCACCACAAATGATCCTCCGTGGTGCCGACTTGGGGCTCTGGGCCGGCCTTGCGTGCTCTGTAGATTCTGAGCTCCGCTGGTCACCACGGAAGATCATATGAGCTGCTGGCTCACAGAAGGCCGTTGTCCAGACACCGGCCTTGCCTGCACATGAAGGCCGAACCCCAGGGCCGGCCCAAGCCCCTTTGGGGCCCTAAGCGAAATTTGGATGGGGGCCCTCTGTTTCTACTAATAATGTGAATTACTGCAATCAACGGTCAGATGGTTTTATCATTCTCCCACCTGATAAAACGTACTGCAACTCTGACAGCCCTTTTTAATGTATATACAGTATGTAATTTATTGCAGGGGTGTCAAACTTATTTTAATTTTGGACCACATCAAGTTCATGAATGTCCTCAGAAGGCCAGATGTGGCAGAATGTATTGATAAAACTACCTATGAATCTTCTTCTTCTTCTTCTTTCGGCTTTTCCCTTTTCAGGGGTCGCCACAGCGAGTCATCCTCCTCCACCTCACTCTGTCCTCTGCATCCTCTGTCCTCACTCCAACTACCTTCATGTCCTCTCTAACTGCATCCATATATCTCCTCTTTGGTCTCCCTCTTTGTCTTTTTCCTGGCAGCTGCATTTCTAACATCCTTCTACCAATATACCCACTGTCCCTCCTCTGGACATGTCCAAACCATCTCAGTCTGGCCTCCCTAACTTTATCTCCCAGTTGTTTAACATGTGCTGTACCTCTGATGATCTCATTCCTGATCTTATCCATCCTTGTCACTCCTAAGGAGAACCTCAGCATCTTCATTTCTGCCACTTCCAGTTCTTTCTCCTGTCTTTTTGTCAATGCCACTGTCTCCAGACCATACAACATAGCTGGTCTCACCACTGGCTTGTGCTCCCTAATGGCTGGCTTATAAAACTACCTATGAATAAACTCGTAAAATCAAACTTTCTAAAAATTTAATATTTTATGTTTGATTAATAATTATGGCATTAAAAACATAGAAATGTATTTGATTTGACTGATAAAGTAATATCAAAGCTCACAACTGTGATCTTTGACTTCTCTTTATGTGTCCCTCTAAGATGTAGAGGGACACATACAGGTAGTCCTCAACTTACGACGTTGATCCGTTCCTACGCAGCGCCGTAAACCGATTTTTGAAATCAAGAAAATACTTAAACAATGTAAATGAACAATCACTTTAGACCACGTGTAATGGTTTAAAAAAGTAAATGTAGTTGGCTAATTAGTTCTTAAAACGATATAACTGTATGCAACAATTTGCTAAAGCTTAACTAAAAATGCTTAACAAATTTTTCTCACCTCTTAAAACCTGTGCTTCCTCGCTTTTCTGGTTGCAAAGTCATTTATGACATCACTGTTGGTTATGAGTTTGACACATGCAATCCAGTGGTACTAAAAGCAACAAAGGAAAAGGAGAAGAAGAAGAAGAAAAAAAAACCAGTATGCAATGTATTTTAGTGCAAAAGTAGCATCTATTTTATTATCTTTGGTTCAAAAGAACTGCAACACTAATGTTCAAAATAATTTGTACTGCAAGATCAACAGATAAAAATAACTTGCATTAATAAAAATAAATTAAATTGTGCAAAACAGACAAAATTAAATAAAATAAAAAATCAAGAAAATACTTAAATAATGTAAATGAACGATCACTTTAGAACACGTGAAATGGTTGGAAAAAAATAAATGTAGTTGACTAATTAGTTGTTATAACTGTATGCAACAATTTGCAAAAGCTTAACTAAAAATGCTTAACAACTTTTTCTCACCTCTTAAAACCTCTGCTTCCTCGCTTTTCTGGTTGCAAAGTCATTTATGACATCACTGTAAGAAATCTGATCGCTAACCTTGTTGTTAATACTAATCACTGCTAGTCCACTGAGCCGTTCTTGTGCCATAGAAGATCTCAAATAGTTCTTTATAAGTTTGAGCTTGGAAAAGCTTCTCTCTGCAGATGCGACTGTAACAGGGAGAGTACAGGCTATCCGTAGAGCAATCCACAGATTTGGGTACAACTCACAGATCTCATTTTGAGAGAGGTAAGTGAGAAGTTCAAATGGTGTCATCTGTGCATCAGGGAGTTCTGGAAGGTTTTCCATCTCTGTAACCAGTGCGCTCCCATCAATATCAGACTGGTCTCTAAAGGTAAGTTTGTCTTGAAGGATTTTACACTGGTCCTTCTTCATCTGTGTGTCAAGCTGGACAAAGTTCAGAAGCACTCCAAAAATGCCTCTGACCTCTCCCAGGGACTGAAAGCGATCCTCCAAAAAGGATTTTATGCAGTTAACTTACCAGGTAGATCAGACATGATTGTAGTAGGCACAGAGGATGGAGGTGCTACACTTAGCTCTGAAGAGGACAAAGATGGACATAAGATGAAATACATACATATGCACACACATTCCTTGCATACTTTCATTACAGACTCTGGAGTGTAATTATAACTAAAAATTAATTGTATGCTGCATGGTGAGTCTTTCTCTTACCTGATGCACTGCCCACAGCTGATCCTGGTAAAGTGGACATGCTCTGAGATGTTTCTGTGCTGCCAAAATATTTTAACAGTGCTCCTGCAGAATTTCACACAAGTTTGTGTAAAAATTGTTTATTTTAGTCAAATAAATTATCATGCTCAACAGTCCACAACATATTGCCAACTCAAGCATAGCTATAAGCTGTTATTAATACATCAATATAGCCTGATGTAAAACATTTTGCTAGCAAATGTTATGTATTGTGAAGTTTTAATTATTGCTATCAAGCATTAGCAAAAATGCTGTTTTGAGCCAAAAAATAAATAAAAAGGAAAAAAATGATATACAGTAGTGCCAATGACCAGAATCAACTCACATAAAATTAAAACTTAAGTTCAAACACTGTAGTCCAGACTGTTCAAGATTGCTAGCTAGCTTTTTCTCCATTAGCTGCTGCACAAATATTTTTTGATAAAAGAGACGTACTTTGTACAAACATACCTTTATCTTGCAGTTTCTTTTCTTCTTCTTCTCTTTTTCTCTTCCTTTTTTCAGCCCCTGAAGGATATGCCCTTTTTTGCGACATTATTTAGTGTTAGTTATCTCCACAGGTGCTTAATTAGCTTGGATGCGTTGCGTACTTCACTTTGCATGAGAAGGAGCTGAAACGTGATCAACTAGGGCCCGCCTAAGGGGGGGTCCCCCCAACGACCGGTCATTTCTTTATTTCCTTTTTTGAGCGATTCTACATAATCAAATATACATACACACAAAATATATGATTTATATGTTATACATATCAATATGAAAATAAAAATCTGAACTTTATGATGAAGTTGTGTTTAATAGAATCATATCATTAAAAAAAAAACTGCTCCTCTTCAGGGGCCTGGGGCCCCCCTTGTGACCTTGGGGCCCCAAGTGGTCGCTTACTTTGCTTATGCCTTGGGCCGGCGCTGCCGAACCCTGATCCCGGCAGACAGGCGGACCGGGACAGAGGATGGAAACGATTTTTTTTTTAATTTATGTATAAAGAAATAATGTATTTTTTATCAGTAAAGATTTTTTTAAATTAATAAATAAATGGTGCAGGCTTTATCGTGAAATCCTATTTTCACTTTAATGAATATTAAATAATCTGTTAAAATTAACCCAGCTGAAAAATCATAAAAACACACAAAATTATTGGATCTCTAGGAATATTTCCCTCAAATATGTTTAAAGAAGAGATTCTAGCCCCTTTCATAAGACAGCTCAGTCCGTGTCTGATGTGTGTTCAGTCCTCCAACGAGCATTCAGAAAAAACACAAACGCGGATTGGCGAGTTAATTTGACTCGCCTCTGATGTGCCGCTGAGCCGCCACTAGTGGTAGTGTCAGTGGCGCATCCGAGCCGGGCAGACCCACTTGTGAATGAAACCCGCGGATCCGCGCTCAGAATACAGATGACATCAGTGTGCGACCGCAGGATTAATCAACAGGCAGATTTATTACTGAGGAAATCTTTCTCTCTCTCTCTCTCTCTCGCAGTGGAGACACACACACACACAGCAGAGACACACGTGTGTGTGTGCGCGCTGGAGGGACACAGCTCCGCTGTGTGTGTATGTGCACCGCTGCGATTGACATCCGCTGTGTCCCTCCAGCGCGCGCGCACACACAGGGGGAGGGAGGGAGACGTCAGGGAGCTGTAGATTTATTACTGAGGAAATATTAAAAATGACACAAAACGACTACTTGTAAACGTCTGACCCACAATAAATACGTTGCGGTCCAGTTCAGCTCAGCTCCATGCCTCTTTTGGAGCCGCGCAGCGGCTTCATATATGAACACGTTTATGTGAGCGGGACCTACCTGCATTCACCTGTTGTCTTATGAATGACCTGAGTAGGATTAAAGTCGGACTAGTCTGTGCGGGAATAGCGCGGGTTTGACTTATGAAAGGGGCTACAGTCTTTAGTTCAACTTTATTCTAACCCACAGATGTACAAATCACAAAACAAGAACTTTAAAGCAAAGCTAAAAATAAATAAAAAAATCTGTGAACATGAAACAAACCACATATCTATACTGAACAATAAAAGTAGACACACTGAGTGCAAATACATCAAATGATGAAGAAAACGTATTTTAAATATAGATGTTTTTGTAGTATCTGGTTCATCAGAGATTTAATGGTGAATTAAAGTTTATTAGCAGTATATACAGTATATGATTTTAATATTCTGTATTCTTTTTAATTTACCAGAAACTTCAAAATAAATTCTCACCCTGTACTGAAACTTGTTTCAGCATCTCACCTCCACCAGTTAGTGAGGCGTGTGACGTCAATTTGAACCCCACCCACTGGAACCGGTACTGACAGCATAATGGAAACACGTTTACCGTACCCACCCAAGCCAATCTGTACTGTACCAGTACTAAAGATACTAATGCAAAAGTGGCAAAAATTGTCTCAGGGTACTGTACATAAACATTCACATGTATATAGAAAAGCCAATTAGTAAAGTTCTATATCTAAAGAATCCAGCAAACAAGTTGAATATTGGCTTTGTTGCAGTCTCCCATCCTGAGCAAGCACAATGGCAATAGTGGAAAGAAAAAACTCCCTTTTAAAAAGAAGAAACCTCCAGCAGAACCAGGCTCAGGACAAGCGGCCATCTGCTTTGACCGGCTGGTTTGAGAGGACAGAAAGGAGAGACAAACAAACACAGAATGGTCGGTCCAGATATAGGTCCAGGTGTACCTGAAAGACAAAAACACATTAGGATAGAAAAAATAATTACAAATACAAAACAGGTTGTAAGTAAAGACAGTAGCAGAGTGAAAAAGTGTGGTCAGTTTGTCCTCCAGCAGTCTAAGCCTATTCGGCATAACTAAGGGACAGCTCAGGAAACCCAAGTCGACCCTAACTATAGGATTTATCAAAAAGGAAAGTCTTAATCCTAGTTTTAAAACTGGATAATGTGTCAGCTTCACAGACAGAAACTGGAAGTTGGTTCCACAAGAGAGGAGCCTGATAACGGAAAGCTCTGCCTCCCATTCTGGTTTTGGAAACACTAGAAACTGCAAGTGAACCTGCAGCCTGAGCGCGGAGTGCTCTGTTAGGAAAATATGGGACAATAAGATCTGTAATATAAGATGGAGCTAGGTTGTTTAGAGGTTTGTAGGTTAGAAGTAGGATTTTGAATTATATTCTGGATTTGACAGGGAGCCAGTGGAGAGAAGCTAAAACTGGAGATATATGATCTCTCCTACTAACTCCAGTTAAGACTCTGGCAGCAGCATTTTGGATCAACTGAAGATGTGTTAAAGAAGTATTTGGACACCCAGATAATAAACCATTACAGTAGTCCAGTCTAGACGTGACAAATGCATGAACCAGTTTTTCTGCTTCATTTTTAGATAAGATGTTTCTATTTCGGTGATATTACGCAGGTGAAAGAAGGCGGTTCTAGTAATGTTTTTAATGTGGAGGTTAAAAGATATGTCCTGATCAAAAATAACACCAATATTTTTAACATTAGAACTGGAGGCCAGATTAATGCCATCTAAGGAGGGCGAAAGACTGAAAATTTAATTCCTATGGTGCTCAGATCCAAAAACCAAAACCACAGTCTTGTCTTTGTTCAAAAGGAGAAAATTAAGGGTCATCCAGGTTTTTATGTCTTTAAAACATGCTTGTAGTCTAGGTAACTGATTGGATTCATTGGGTTTTATGGACAAATATACTGTAATTGTGTGTAATGGACCAGACGGTGGTCTCTGATACACCTTTGTCTTTTTGAACTGTCCAGTGATGCTTTTTGCTGACCCTATCAGTAAACAGACATTTACTACAATTTATTCCATTAGTTGTAATCTGAGAACATATATAGTCACTCACAAAGAGATTATTGGCTTCTTTAATTTTATTCTAATGTAATCATGGAGCCAAGATGGTGTATGGAGCCAAGATGGTGTAGTGGTTAGGGCGTTTGACTTGGGACCCGAAGGACGCGGGTTCGCGTCCCGGCCACTACACATCTTGGGGTGTCTATGAGTGCACACCTATTTCTCCAGCTCCCCGAGCGCCTTCTATGGCTGCTCACTGCACCACCTGGTAGGTGGTTGGGTTAAATGCAGAGACGAATTTCGTCTGTGTATGGGAAACATACGCAGATGACAAGATTAGACAATTATTATTATTATTATTATTAAAAGAATAACATTTTGTCATTTTCACGATATATGCTATTATGCTGTGTTGTTCTTTAATGTGGAGCATTACTGTGTTACTCAGTGGCGGATCTACCATTCAGGCGAAGGAGGCCGTGGCCTGGGGCCGCCAATCAGCAGGGGCCGCCAATGAGCAGGGGCCGCCAATAAGCAGGGACCCCAGCCATCACCTACATCCCTAACATTGCTCCTGCTTGTTAATGTACGTTTAACATAAAAATAATTATAGTTACGATGAAAACTATCTTTAAAAACGCAACAGAAAAAACGGTTGAGTTCTGTTCCCCCCTACTAAAATGGACTATTCCGTCATGCGTCATGACGTCACCCACTAATCCAGGAAGTGCTGTATGCTCGCTGCTGTTTACTGAGAAGGAAGCGGGAGACAGGAGACAGAAAGCGGAGCTGAAAAACGTAAAAAGCGTCAAAAAACAATAACGTATGTTTCTTCACTACCGAAAGTGACAACCTTTTTAATGGGTCGAATTCTAAAACTTCATCAACTGTTAATGACGGTCACGAGCGGCAGCGGCCCATTTAAAAGTGTGGCGGAACCGCCGCAGGACATCAGGATCCAGCCAGGAGGAAGTGGCGCTGAGGCAGTGACTCAAGAAGATGAAGATAAAGTATTTACAGCAAGATGAGGTACGAGTTTTAGAAATTATTTTGTAGGTTGGGTAAAAGAAATCCTAACAGTAATCAGCTGAGACAACCACTATTTTCACGTTTTCTTTCTGTATCAAAATATTAAAAGATATTCGACCTAAATCTTCTGACTTAAATAGGAGAGAGGGGATTATATATTTTACCTACTTTAGTTCTCTGCCCTGCTTGCTTAGTATACAGTATTATTAAATTATTCGGACTTTACATTGAATAGAATAGATCTAAAATATTCCACAGTTATCTATAAAAAAAATGCTCAACCATTTTACAAAATATTTGACTGTTAAAACTTCATCAGACTATCATTGTTTTGTTATTTGGTCCATAGTCCCTCCATTAAATACATTATAAAGCACAACTTATAGCTTTCAGAGTAATGCAAAAATGTGTTTTTTAATAATGACTGGTTTGCTTTGGACAGAAATGCCACTGTTAGTTTAAAACAACAGAATCAAAAGGCTAGGATTGCTAAATTAAAATGTTATCTAAAATGTAAAAATTGATATAAATGAAAAGTGACATTCCCTGATGCATGCTCAATAATCCAGGTGGAAAAATCTGTGACATTATTTGAGTCATTTAGTTTACAGTACGTCTTACAGTCTGTGTAAGTTTTAAGGTTTAAAAAGAAGTCAAAACTTTCAGTCTTAATTATGGAAACTTGGATAAATGAGAGCCTTCACATGTGTTAAATGTAATAATGTCTTATTTTTTCTTTTATTTCCTCCAACACTAACATTTGTTGTTTTTTTCAGATGCAGTCTTTAAACATGCATCATTAAAGACCAGAAACAAGACAGAAGACAACTTTCATAGAAGTCCAGCTGAATAATCAAGGTAATTCATGATCACTTAATGCTGTAAAAAGTGTCTCATGCCTGGACATCTTGCTGTTCATATCGAGCCAGTGTGTGAATTCATCTCAAAGTACCACATCTCAACTACACACACTCACTTTTCACATTGATCTAACAACTGTTCCCTGTTACAGAATATGTAATATAACGTTAAAAGAATTAAAGTTGTGAAAATCTTATAATTTAGGAAAATATATTTCTACTGTATTGCTCACATCTACCCTCTCTATTTGTTTGTGTTTATTTAGTGTTGTTGAATTTTGGTGTAAGACTTGATTTAGAGCCTTTTATTGCAATAATAAAACATCCATCCATTTTCTTCCTCTTATCCGGGGTCGGGTCGCGGTCACCACGACAGACCGGTACAGGGCCCCTTTACAAAGGTTTGCCTGGGGCCCCCAAATGTCTAAGTCCGCCACTGGTGTTACTTGACCATATAATGGTAGCTTGGTTAAAACCAGACCCTTGTACTTCACTTCGCTTTGTACTAGGAGTGAAGTACAAGGGTCTGGTTTTAACCAGGCTAATATAATGGTGTCAGAGTTGAATTTTATGTCAAATTGTGCTTTTCAGATTTGTTTTAGAAGTGTTAAGATGCTAATCCAAGTATTTTACTACTGGAGACTATGCGTCTGTCTTTTTCCTAAACATTTCTCTCTGTTTCTGGCTTTATAACCTTGAATCTTTATAACAACAAGTGAACTCCTCGACTGGTTCTTCTGAACCAATTGGAGAGGGACAAGTCACTGATCTCAGATCCTCTACTAAGGGTTCCAAGCTTTCCTGGAACCTCTAGTTCCTGTAAGGAAGAGGAGATGTGAACTTTCTCTTTAAGCTGTCGGACGTTTGGTCAAGAGCCAAAGACCTTTGTTCTTCAGTAAGGGCTAATAACATGCTTGTTATCAGTCCACTTCGAACTGAGCGTAAGCTCAGAACTTTGAATTAAATTCCTTTCTGGAATAAGTTATCTTGAGCCAAACACCATGACTGCCACGACTTCTGCCGACTAAAGCAAGTATCACAGACACTGACAAGGTAAACATGTTTGGAGTCCAGCTTGGACTTGCGGGACCTACGACTCGTTATGTCCAAGGCTGATCACAGTTCTTTACCAGAACCAAGGCGGGCGTCTTAAGGTAAAGGAGCAGCTGTTTGCTTACTGGAGGTGTGATGATATCTTAGCTGGACGCGTATGGAAGAGTGTCATCTGGTTTTATAAATGCAAGATAAACTTCCCTCTTTACAACCTCTCCAACCTCTTTTATTCCTCCTATTTCCTTCTCCCTCATTCTAAGCTGGAAACTACATTAAGCTAAGAGCCACAGATAAAAAAGTAATATGTCAACTCATTACTATGTCTGTTGTTACAATTTAAGTGTGCTGATGCATGTTAAATTGCAAGAAAGTGAAATCTGTCAATCAAGTGTAATGATGTTAATTTTAGTTGATTTATTTTAAATAAAAGATAGTGTCTCCTGGCATGCCAACTAAAATCAACGTCTCATGGTCACTTCATGGTTTATTTGTCCATCATAAACTGATCACAGAAATATTTGGGCAAACTGAAAAAGAAAAGAATCTGTAAATTACTATTCAATCTGAATAAGTAAATAATTAAGGTAAAGGGTGTCGTTTAATACTGACCCCCTAAATATCCTACATCTGGTGGCCCTGTACGTGTTTTCTGAAAGATTATTCATAAATCTGTGATCTCTCATGAACTGAAACGTCATGCTTGCATATTAGGATCCAATTTTTAGATTCTAACAGATTATTTCTTTTGGCTGGAAAAGTGTTCAGAACGATTGCAGGACTGCAGTTAATGTCGTTTGATGCCGGGGAATTATCTGTAATCAACGTTTAAAACGCTATAAGTAGTTTTGGTGGGGATCTATCACGTTGTGTGGGGAGTGTCTACTGGTTCTGATAAAGACCCGGTCCAGATTACGTGTCCACAAGCTGAGGCGATCTCATCGCAAAATGACCAGAATCATTTTTTGAAGCTATTATTAACATCTGCAAGATTGCTGTGTGTGGTGTTTTTACATTTTAGAGCAGGTCAAAGACGCATATTACTGTTGAAACGTGGTCGGATAGTGGTTCTGACAGACCAGTCAGTGGACGGAACAGACCTTGAAGCGGCTCCGAGGGAGTCCGTGTTGTTTTCAAACAAGTTGTAGTGTTGTGTTACTGAGCGTGGCTCCATTAAACCTGTGTAAATGTTTTCGCCATATCCCAGAAATGTTTGCAATGACAAGCGAGCGTTTATGAGCTGTAAGAGTCTGTAGAATTGTGTTCTGCTGTGCTAAGCTAATGTTACAGCGACGTGTCAAAGACGTCTGTTTATGAGCTGTGATTGGATGAAATGAGAGCTGCGCTCTGTCAATCACTCTCGTATCTGTAAAGCGAGCGCTGATTCGCTGAAAGTGGGGACGCACGCCGATGCAACCAACCCACTTTTGTCGTCATTTCCGGTACTGCATTTATCGAAGGAAATAAGACTACATTAACCATGAATGCTTGGGAAAGGAATTACAAGCGCTGTGATTGATTGGTTGACGTCACGTATTTGTATAGCGAGCTCCGCCTCGCTGGAAGCTGGTGACGCGCTATGCACGCTGCGTCGGCCCGCCCACTTTTGTCATCATTTCCAGGTGCTGCATTTTTGAGTGACAGCTTACACACACAAGACGAACGGAGATTTCACTAAAAGTTAAAAAACTCAATTTAAGCCATCTAAACTATCTAATCACACAGATTTGTCTCTGACAAGAACGTGGTTCGAGCAATTATCACGTACAGGCTCCAACTCTTTCCAATGTTGATATTTTTACCGAATTGTTAGATGCTACTTGCAAGCTAACGGCTAAGCTAAACAGGAGTCAACCACGCCGTCTCTAGCGGCCGGAATTAGTAAAAAAAAAACAGTCACCTCGTGATAAGTTTAAGTCTTGACTGCCACCTGTTGGTTAAAAGACGTTTACAGAAGGTTTCTCTGAAAAATCAGGAGAAGTCAGCATTTTTTATTGTGAAATACCATCTTTAAAATTGTTCTGTACACAAACAAAAAACTCCTGTTTATTTTAAATTAAAAAAATTAGAATAACAGAGGTACAGACAAACATTTTTGCTTATTTTAAATACTGAAGAGATTTAAAATAACATTCAAAAAGCATCTTCTATTTGATTTTCACATTAAATCAAAGAACAAAATGATGGAGAGCGGTGCATTTCCACATTAAGCTCTTCACATCTCTGCATTTTAAACAGAATTGGTGTACACATCTGTACACTTTTAGTTATAAATGGCATTTTTAACGTTTTTCTGTGTACAATTAATGACTCCAGTTTATTTTAAATAAGGAAATATTTAAAATAACAAACTACAAGCATCTCTCATTAAATCAGGAAAGATGGGAGATGACAATTATGATGAAGCTTTACAGTTGCTCGCAGCAAAGCTTGAATTGTTAAGGCAAAATAATATTTGCAGAAGAGAAGAATTTCACCAAGAAAAACTTGAGTTAAAACGTGAGATTAGACAATTAAAAATAAAACGGTGTGCTGTAAATGTTTGTGAAGCTCACAGACAAAGCAATGACCCGATCTGGTTCAAACAAAACCCAGTCGAAAAGGTCAGATCCCACTCGTTGGAGCTGGAAGGGACAAGTTCATCAACTTCCTCTCCTAACATAAGCGAGAAGAAACATGTTTTTCAAACTAACAAACCACAAAATGTTGATGCCCGCTGGAACAATGACCCGAAGTGGTTAAAAAGAGACCCATTATGGTTTAAAAGGACAAAACTGTCTGAGATAAGCAAAAAACCACAAACGGTAGGTGTCCGCTTTTTAAGAGACCCCTACGGTCTACACCGAGCAACGGCCCTGTCCCTGCACCTCGGACGAGACAGTCCGGGACTAGCAAAAGGTCACAGAAGTTCCAGAAAAAAGGCACCATACCTCCAAGCTCTGATGAGGTGGTGGATGTAAGTTGGTTGTTGATGAAAACTTGAATGTTACTGAGGATGACCAAACTGGTACATTGAGTGACCTTGTCTTTGATAACTCAGAGCACATGAATAACTCAGAGCACACAGTTGATGACAAAGACAGCAAACAAAGTGCTGATAGTATACAACATCCTGAAGGTCATGATGCTGACAGTGAACATGAGTACACAGCCAGAGTCATACGTGAACAGAAACGTGTGCCAAGACCTGTGAGGTTTCTGTGTAACTTTAAGAAAAGGGGGGTAGCTAATAAAGCTTACCTGCCTATCACACTGGAAGGTGTCCTTGAGCATGAAGCCCTCCTGGATGGCAGTTCAGACATAACCATTATGTCAGCCAAACTGTTCGAGGAGTTAATGACCGCTAACGGTGTTGACAGGCAAATACCCTTCGAGAAATTTGCTATTGAACTGCAGGGCCTCGCAGGGACGAGAACAACCCTGACAGCTTAGCTATGGTTCACATGCAGATTGGCGAAATGACACTATGCCACTTGGTATTTGTGTCTAAACTTGACTCATTCCCATTTTTGGTTGGCCAAGATTTTATAAACCGCTTCGACGCGATTATAGATTATGGTCAACAGACAATGTGGGCAACAGTGAGAAAACCCCTGCCAATAAAAGTGCCTCCTAGTTGTGATACAGACTGCCTAACCGCAGGTACCGCAGAGGACACAAGGGACCCCTCATCCGAGGACAAGAGCCCGGTAAGTGAACCTTCACAAACAGGTGAGGCAGAAGAGACCCAACAGTTGGATCAGACTCTGGCCCAACAAGAAAACCAACTCTGCGAGCTGGAACAATCAGCACTCACTGAACACTACCTACCACAGGTAGAAGAAGGTGTGGAGATCCAAGGATCCCACACCGAAGACGCTGTACTGTCCTCTGGGACAGGTAATCCGGCAATCAGCCAAGCTTTCGATGAAACCTTGGTTCAAAAGCATTTGAGTCCAGAAAATGACAGTCAACCAGACACTGACAGTCACTTGGACATCATTGTTACAGATTTCGAGGACCCCTCATCAGAAAAGGGGGGCAAACTCACACTACAACGACAGTGATCCATCGCAGACTGACAAATCAGATACACCTGCGACTGCATGGACGTTTGAGACACACCTGAATTACACAGAAAGAGGTAAACGTAAGAAGATACGTTGGCCGAAACCTATAAGGTTCCTATGTACTGTCTACTCTCAGTTGCGCAAACAGCTTAAACTATACAATGGCATCCTAACTTGTGCCCATGGACGGACGTCCTCACCTGTGTTCGTGGTCCCCCATAACCACAGGGGGGTGATGTTAATTTATGCCCATGACAAAGACAAAGATTTCAATAACTCCACAAAAGACAAAGATCTCACAAATTCACCGACTTCATGGGATAATAAGGTCGTCCAAACACAAGTTAGTAAATAAACTAATCAGATTTAAACTACTGTATTTTCCACCCTATAAGTCGCATTATCCAACTTGAACTTAGAAACGCTAAGTCTAAAACCCACAACAAAAAACTAACCTTAACAACCGTTTAAATCCACGAGATTTAATTTGACCTCGGTTATAAAGTTGAGACCTGTTTTTCTTGTGTGTTGCATTTTGGAATCTGACGACAAGAGTGTGTCGAAGCAGTGAAACGTTGTTTCCTTGTTGTTTAGTCATTACTGTTGTCATCATTTGAGATATTGTTTTGGTTCTGAACACTCCCAGCCAAAAAAGGCTTTGTATTAACATTGGTTGATGAATAATATGGATTTAACTATGCCAACATGCAGTTCATTTTGTTAAATCTCAATCGTTGAAGAGTCAATGTAGTTTAAACCTACTCAAGGTACCATAAACTACACTGGTCTCACAATTTCTAAATTGAACCGATTCAATCGATTCTATTCTAGATTATCTATTCATTTTGATGAGTCTCGCCATAGACTTCAAAATTTCTTAGGAATACCAAATCCTACGTCGTTCGTCTAAAAGACAACAGACATTTAGACCAAACTATATTTCCTTTTTCTATTTTAGTTTAACCTAAACTAAGTAATGAATGGAGGAATAGTTTGGAAAGAAGAGGCCTTCGTTACAGAAGCCCTCCTGAACCTTCTATAGGTATAGATCCCTATATCTAATTTTACAGAATTGATCCACCCCTTAATTGGTAATTGTAGCTGATCTAAACCATGATAGCTTACATACCAGGTGCATATAGGTAGGGCCTAATGTAAAATCCCAATCATAAGCCCACCTAAAAAAACACATAATTGCATGACACATAGAACCAGAGTGGCACTGACTGGAAGCCAACCAGCCAACAACCTTCGATGTGGGGACCTGCAGCTCCAACGCTTGGTCTTCAACCTTCATCCAAGGGTCGCCTCCTCTGCGTCAATCGAGGGATCCCCTCTACATGCTGATTATAAAAACAATTGTTGCTGATCAATCAACAAAACTAATCGTGGTAGAATTACTGCTGTGGATTTACCGCTGTGGATTATAAGACTTTGTTTTCCAAAGGATTAAAAGCTTACCGCAATGGGATTACCTACGAACAGTATGGAAGTTCCAAAAACTTTATGGGATTATAATTTTGATTTTTCTTCTTCCACTTGCTGGATTACTTCAAGATCAGAGACAGTTCAAGGTATCCTTTTGTGTTGGACCTCATCCCCAAGGACGGGCGATGACTTCAAAAAGGGGGGAGATGTAATGGACCAGACGGTGGTCGCTGATACACCTTTGTCTTTTTGAACTGTCCAGTGATGCTTTTTGCTGACCCTATCAGTAAACAGACATTTACTACAATTTATTCCATTAGTTGTAATCTGAGAACATATATAGTCACTCACAAAGAGACTATTGGCTTCTTTAATTTTATTCTAATGTAATCAAAAGAATAACATTTTGTCATTTTCATGATATGTGCTATTATGCTGTGTTATTCTTTAATGTGGAGCATTACTGTGTTACTTGACCATATAATGGTGTCAGAGTTGAATTTTATGTCAAATTGTGCTTTTCAGATTTGTTTTAGAAGTGTTAAGATGCTAATCCAAGTATTTTACTACTGGAGACTATGCGTCTGTCTTTTTCCTAAACATTTCTCTCTGTTTCTGGCTTTAACCTTGAATCTTGATAACAGCAAGTGAACTCCTCGACTGGTTCTTCTGAACCAATCGGAGAGGGACAAGTCACTGATATCAGATCCTCTACTAAGGGTTCCAAGCTTTCCTGGAACCTCTAGTTCCTATAAGGAAGAGGAGATGTGAACTTTCTCTTTAAGCTGTCGGACGTTTGGTCAAGAGCCAAAGACCTTCGTTCTTCAGTAAGGGCTAATTGTTATCAGTCCACTTCGAACTGAGCATAAGCTCAGAACTTTAAATTAAATTCCTTTCTGGAATAAGTTATCTTGAGCCAAAAACCATGACTGCCACGACTTCTGCCGACTAAAGCAAGTATCACAGACACTGACAAGGTAAACACGTTTAGAGTCTAGCTTGGACTTGCGGGACCTACGACTCGTTATGTCCAAAGCTGATCATAGTTCTTTACCAGAACCGAGGAGGATGTCTTAAGGTAAAGGAGCAGCTGTTTGCTTATTGGAGGTGTGATGATATCTTAGCTGGACGCGTGTTGCGAATTCAAAAGGTTGAAGGAAGCTCTGAAACGAATGTGCAAATTTTATGTAGGTTTATTGTACATATAAGAATAAACCTTACAGCAACAACAGACCTCTCACCGAGCACAAGTCCACACACACCTCTTCAAAGGCAGGGCCACGGTTATAAAAACCCCGGATGTCGTCACCGCCTCCTTGGACCCTGGAACCTCCTTGGACTGCTTCAGGACCGCCCTGGAACCACCTACACTACCACGTGACCCTCCTTTCTGTCAACAAACTATCAGCTCTGTATGTCAATCATCCAGTGTTATGTCTGTGTATGTGCAGGCGTGTAACTGTTCCCTAGTGAAAACAAAGCCCGAGAGAAAAACGTTCTGCCTAGTGTCACATTTCACATTATAAGGCAGAATTAAGTGAATACAAATAATGGAACATAATGGGTGTAATGCAATACTGATAGAAATATATTTCAATTCCCCTTTTGACATGACAAACATCATGTCAACAAAATCCTATATGTTCTATGTGAGAATGCAATTAAAAACTTGATACACATTGGAAATCTCTAACATTCCCTCCCACAGCAATATTACATTTAAGTTACCCACCCAGAATATAAAACCCTCATATAAAATAAGCATCAATACTAAATGGTAAGAAAAACTAAACAGAACAAACAAGAGAATAAAAAACAAAACAGACAAAAACAAAGAATAAAACAAATGTAACAAACAAATAGAAACAAGACAAAACAAACAAAAACAATGAACAAGAATAAAACAGACAAAAACAAACAAGACAAATGTAACAAACAAACAGAAACAAGACAAAACAAACAAAAACAATGAACAAGAACAAAACAGACAAAAACAAACAAGACAAAAATAGATGCAAAGACGAACAAATAAAAATAAAAACAAGAAAGAACTGAGCGGACTGTCCCTCCTATCAACATACACGCCTCTACAGGGTATATGCAGGAATAATGAAGTTAAATTCAATACCTTTAAAAGGCGTTCAATAAAAAACAACTGGACTTTAACTTGACTTTATAAATCCAATACTTTCTCAAAAACCCTTAAATTACCCAAAATTGAATTATCAACTCTTAACAAACTTCAAAACATTGCATATACTCTGCTCCATTTCAGGTATGTGTTAACCTTAGCAAAGAATATGAACTATGCTTTAGCCAAGTCAGGCCATCTCATCTTCATCATCATAGACACCTGTGAGGAGAAAAACCCTACACTACTCTGTTGACTAGTCTGATATCTGAGAAAAGCTCAACTGCTCTTATTCAGAGATGTCTGTGATAAGGGCTAAGACCACATTCAGAAAATTAACACTAAACCTATGATTAATCTAATCAGAACAGAAAACACAAAAATCCTTCCATAACCTGTCAAACTCAATTATCTTATTCACATCCATTTCCTATATAGATATATATATTATTCTCTGTACCAGAATGTTCTACCACAAACATTTCCTATCAGTAAAATTCACCGCTAGGCTACTCTTAACAAAGGTGCAGCTAAAATGTATCCTCTAAAACATTTCTAATTATCGTTCAGATCTAAGAATCAAAATTGATAAAAGTAAATTATATCTATAGAAAAATAGTGAGAACCCTGTACACCTTTCTCAAAAATCTATGAACACACAAAAATCTATCAACACACAAAAATCTATCAACACACAAAAATCTATCAACACACAACTATTGTACTGCACATTCACCAAGCACAAACATATATATATATAGTCACATTAATCTGTCTGTAACATTCACATTCTGTCTGACTCATCCATCTCAACAACCTTCAATCCTTTCTGGACCTCCTGGATCAAACTCACAGTCATTCTTCACAGGTGTAAGAATAACCATATGTATCCTTTCAACATACGGTGTAAACAACAATTGAGAGGTTTCAACAAATAATGAGAAAACCTTGGCATATATTAGTGATTAGTTGGTTAGTTTGTTAGTTAATGTGATTAGTTCTGCTCTGCTGCATGTTCCACCTGTTAACCTGTAAGATAAATAAAAAATGGTGCAGGGAAAATAGATTTTCCCTTCATTGGTTACACTGCAACATTAAGCATTCATTCAACATTAATTAATCTGCTGAAAAGGGGAGGAATGTAAACCCAGTTATGGTAAGGTTCCTCTGCTTGTCCATCACAGCTGTGGAAACATTGTAAAGTGCATTTCCCCTTTTCAAATATAAATTATTCACAATTTTATCTTACACGTTCTGTCACAGGGCTGACAGATCATCAGCAGTCCAGATTTGACCTGTAATGAAAAATAAGAAAAAGTCAGCACTAAATCTGTATAAATTACCCCAAACATTCAGATCCAACCTGTTTTTAGGCACTTATTAAAATGATATTCTATAACTTTATCAAATGTATAACTGTTTCCAGCTCTCATCACTGTATGAAGAGTTAAAACGTTGATCTAATTAGTTATTTGAAATGGCGTGTTTAACTATACAGTATGTTTGTTATCTCCCATCCCCTTTTTTGAAACAGGAGGTAAACAAAAAACATCCTGTTACAAAGAAAATAAGGGAAGCTCATAACACAAACATCATCTGTACTGCAGGTGGAAATACTACCAGAAAGAAAAAATAAAAACTCAAAACATCCGAACCCAACCAGTAGCATCAGACGTAATACTTCAACCATAAGACACATCCCCCATTAGACACATGTCACACCACCACGACATCCTATGTCAACTTCTTCTTCAACATAACCTCTACTCCATCTCCTCCGCTATCCACACCATAGTAAGAGAGCTTGAATCCTGCTCCAACACCGTGAGCCTTGCTGCCCTTCCACTCGGTCTCCAGGACAAAGAAAACATTTACCTTCCTTCTCTGCATCATGCCAGCAAACTCTCTACCTATGCCTGTCAAAAGGTGAGGAAAAAGAAAAGAAAAAGACAAACACACATCCAAAAAGGAATGCAACAGGTGCCCATACCGAACATGATGGAGAAAACAGAACCAAACTGTACTGCTCTAACGCGAGTACATGAAGGAAAAAACAAAAATGTGTATGGTAATCCAACAATCCATGAGAAGTGTGGCTGTGCAGGTCACGTGTCAGTGAGATCAGTTCCGTGTGTCACAATGAAAAGCGTGTACATGTGTGTGTGTGATATTTTACCATAGCAAAGAATACTGATCATGAAAAACTGTAGTTATTGAACCACCACCTGAAGATCACATGGTCAGCTGACACATCAGCCAGGCTGCAAAGTTTGGTAGTGACGTTTCCAGCTTGACTTTCACTTGTCATGAGTTCTCCAGCCCCCATAGGAGATGTCAAGAGTCCAGCAGTGGGTGCAGACCACAGTTCATAGACTTGGTGCAAAACGTAAACTCCATGTAACAGTTCAGGCACGAGTCATGACAGCTTGCGGCTTTAGCTGAACATGATGCATATCGGCAGTCCAGTGCATTTTCAGTTCAGTGCAGGTGTGGTGTCAGCTTGCAGCTTTAGCTGAACACAACGCATTTCGACAGTCCAGTGCAGGTGCCAACAGGAGTTGTTAGCAAAACCTAGCTTCAATGACAGCATACATGTAATCTATCCAAGAATGGTGTTCAACACTAGAGAGTCATGATGCAACCACTCCATGCTATGTAGGGAACCTAAATGTATGCAAACAAGTGTAATGTTGTGGGGTGAGGAATAAAATTGTAAATTGAGAACTGCATATCTGTGTATAAGTGAAATCCACCACCAAATAGAAACAATTAACTGCTAACTAAACGTCCTCATGGAACACCTGCAACGTTCACTGATCAGATGTCAAGCTGAAGTCCTCAGAAAACACCTAAATAAAGTCACCCCCTGCAGTATGTCAGCTGTGTGAAGACTCCCTTCCAGACTCTGTCGAGCAGGTCAGAAGGCCAAGGCAGAACGCTCCTGCAGAACAAACAAGCGGCAGTCCTCCAAGAAAAGAAAAAAAAAATACACACATAAAAAAGAACAAATAAAAATAAAAACAAACCACCAAAGTACTCCAAACCACCATTACACAGGCCTTGTTCATATGTCATTAAACATGACCTGCACCCCACCAGGCTGAAGTGATGAGAACTGGAAACATAACAATTAATTGCGTGAGATTAACCCTGCATGTACTCCTTCAGGCAACATGTTCCTGGAACCTCACCTATAAAAATCAGAAATGTGCCTTTAACACTGAGAGTGAAAAGCACATATCTGCAAAAAATACAGTACTGCATTGTGAGGACAACAGACTGTCACAGAGAGGTCAGCGTGTTTAAAACAAAGGTCACAGCAACAGAAAATAAAAAACAAACCGTGTAATAACCCAACTTTTAACTGGTAATTAACTAACTACTTTACCCTGGAGTTTTCTTCCAAAGCTGCACTGAAGTACACACCAATAAACAGTAACTTTTACAGTCCCAGCCTGAGCTGAATAAGTTGTAAAACTCCCCGTTATCAGCCGGAACCCCGTGAGGCAGACCCACTAACTGTAGGTGCAGAACCAAGTGACAACTCACTCAGATTTATGGATGAAAGAGGCCTCTATGCCGTGCAGGTTCACAGGCACGTAGGGGGGGGGGGTGAGGGAGGAGGGGAGGAGATGTCTCCTTGCCTCCGTGTCAGGCACCAACAGGAGAGTATTATCTTGTTAGAAGCCATAAATCTGAGTTCGAGCCAGCAGCTCCAAGCGGTCCCAGGACCAGAACCTCCAGAGGCCATCTGCGGCGGGGGGGGGGGGGTGGAAGGAGGAGGGGAGCCCCATCTGCAGGAACTGCAACAAATCAGTGGGGGAGACCGGCCGTGTGACAGCTGCATGTGCGAAACTGCCCTGTGCATGCTCCTCAGAGAAGGTTTCTGGCCCCCTGACTTTAACACTCACAAATGCAATAAATGAGAATAAAAATGAAAATAAAAAATCTTTCCCTGTTGCCTTTGTTTGTTTTCAGCACTTTCCGGAGTACAGGCCACAAGTGTCTAAGAGTAAGGAAAGAAAAAAAATAAATAAATAAACAAAAGAAAGTAAAAAAAAAACAGAAAAAAAATTGCGACCTATACACCGGAAAATACGGTAATCGACTTTAACGGGGAGGGGAGGAAAAATGTGACTCTGACAGCGAACACAGTCTCGGCTGCGAACTTAAATCACACGCACGACGACTTGTGAACCCGGAGCGGCAACCCACTCATACGGCAAAACCGTGCATCGGATGAAAGCCCTGTGACTCAACGGCGACAGATGCCCGGAGTTCACGATCAAGCCTCGACTACACAGTTTCCCGGAGTCCAAAGAAAACGTGTCTCCCAGCCGACAGGCCGGAGCGCAGAAGTGGGATGTGGGGGAAGGGCAAACTTAAGGCACCGTAAATTATCCCTACGCGTGTGTGGAACTTCTGTGCTCTTCACCTTACTTACATGTACAAAAACCGCCAAAAAAAATGCACTTTTCCAGGACCTGTCCCACCAAGAAGAGGTTGTGAGAACAGTAATGAGGCCAAATACAGCCACACTGCTGCTACTGGACAAAAACTTGATTAGTTAGATTGTAAACAGTCTGTTGCTGCTTATTGTTCTGGTTCTGACTGTTACAGTATTGTATTTATTAAGATTTTTATTATTGTTAATATAGTTTATTTATTGTAGAGTGCTGTTTATTTAAAATATCATCCAAATGGGTCACTTTTATTTATTACTACAATACAATACAAATATATTTTTGGCATATTTTCAAAATAAACATTTTGTAAGTCTTTATTTTGTCTTTTATTTGGACCAAAAATAAACCGAAAATAAACCGAACCGAGCCCTCCTTGTAGTTGAACCGAACCGAAATGTGATTTTAGCGTACCGTTACACCCCTAGTTAATACTGACCCCCTAAATATCCTACATGTGTATCATCAGCATAACAATGAAAATGTATCCCATGCTGTTAAATAACTTTACCTAATGGAAGCATATATAAAGTAAAGAGTATTGTTCCAAGCACTGAGCCCTGAGGAACTCCATGACTAACTTTGGTGAATGATGAAGATTCATTATTTATATTTGCAAACTGTAATGTATCAGATAGATATGATTTAAACCATTTTAGAGCTGTTTCTGTAATCCCAATATCATATTCAAGCCTCTGTAGTAAAATATTGTGGTCAACTGTATCAAATGCAGCACTGAGGTCTAACAGGACCAGTGTAGACACAAGTCCATTGTCTGAGGAGAATATCATTAGTGACTTTTACTAGTGCTGTTTTTTGCTATGATTAGCTCTAAACCCTGACTGAAACTTTTCAAACAGATTATTTATTTGTAGATGTTCACGCAACTGACCTGCAACTATTTTCTTTAGAATTTCTGAGAAAAGTTAGGTTAAATATAGGTCTATAATTGGCCAGAATTTCTGAACCAAGGTCAGACTTCTTAAGTAAAGGTTTAATTACAGCAACCTTAAAGCGCTGTGGTATGTAGCGGTAACTATTCATTAAAGACAAATTTAGTAGATTCAAAATGTGGGCATTAATTTGGGGAAATACCTCTTTAAACAGCCTTGTTGGGATGGGATCTAGCAGACATGTGGATGGTTTGGATGAGGTTATTATTTTTTGACAATTCAGAGAACTCAACAGGACAAAAACAGTCCAAACACGAATCAGGCTCTAGTGAAATTTTTTAAATTTTCTCTAGGAATAGTAGAAGGAAGGATGGTTTGAATTTTCTCTCTGAAATAATTTTATTTATAAAGAATCTCATGAAGTCATCACTACTTATAGTTGGGATACATGATGCAACAGAGATGGGACTTTTAATTAGTCTAGCAATAGTACTAAACAGAAACCTAGAGTTATTTTTATTCTCATCTATTAAAGATGAGTAATATAAAGTTCTAGCTTTACGGAGAGCTTTCTTATATGTTAGAGTCAGAGAGAGTCTTTATTGTCATTTGCACCGCATGTGGTACATGTGATGAAAACGAGATTATGTACACGAGGTCCCAGTTACATCCAACAACAAATGAAAGAGAAAAACAGTAATAACATCTAGAACTAACTAAGAAAAACATCAACTAGTAATACACTAAGCCTAATATAGTGGGAATAAACAGCAGCACGAACATGAGTTTGTATGAGCAGATGGTCACAGATGAACACAGATGAACACAGCAACAAGAAAACAGATCAGCATCAGTATGATGTGATATTTTGCAGTGTTTATTTTTTATTTTATTTTTATTTATTCATGAGTCTAACAGCCTCAGGGTAGAAGCTGTTCCTCAGTCTAGTGGTTCTACACTTGATGCTCCTCAACCTCCGTCCTGAGGGGAGTGGGGCAAAGAGTGAGTGTGCTGGATGAGTGAGGTCTTTCATGATGCAGGTGGCTCTTTTCCTGCATCTGGAGGTGTAAATGTCTGTGATTGTGGGGAGACTGACTCCAACAGACTTCTGTGCAGCCTTCACCACTCTCTGCAGAGCTTTCCTCTCTTCAACTGTGCAGCCTCCATGCCACACGTTGATGCTGGAGCACAGGATGCTCTCCACTGCACACCTGTAGAAGGAGGTGAGGACTGGGCTGCTCAGACCAGCTCGTCTCAGCCGTCTGAGGAAGTAGAGTCTCTGATGACCTTTCTTGATCAGGCTGGTGGTGTTGTTGCTCCAGCTGAGGTTATCATTCATGTGTACACCCAAGTATTTGTAGCTGGAGCAGACTATCTTTCAAAGTTAAATAAAATTCTTCAACATTAGTAGAGCGTCATTTTCTCTCCTGGTTTCTAGACGCCTGCTTTAAAGTACGTAACTCAGAATTGAACCAAGGAGTCAGTTTCCTCTGATTGATTACTTTCTTTTTCAGTGGAGCAATTTTATCAAGTGAAGTTTGCATCGAAGTTGTAAGATGATCAACTAGATGATCTAAGTCACTGTTCTCTGATGCATTCCTCTGCAAGACAGAGGAAAACATTGATGGAAGAGATTAAATTTGGTTACAGCGTTTTCTAATAAGCACCTACTAAGATGAAATTTACTCTCAGTGACTGTTTAGTAATTTAATGTAAACTCAAAGGTTGTTAAAAAATGGTCGGACAGAATAGAATTTTGAGGAACTATTACTAAGTCCTTAATCTTGATGCCATAGGTCAGAACTAAGTTAAGGGTGTAATGATAAGCATGAGTAGATGTGCGGACGTTAAAACCAAATGACTCTATTAAATTATTAAATGCTATGTTTAAGCTATCACTTTCAACATCTACATGAATATTGAAATCCCCCATTATTATGACTTTTATCAGTATTTAGTAGTAAGTCAGTTAAGAATTCTGAGAATTCAGACAAAAACAAAGTAAGCGCCTGGTGGACGATATGTTTATGGGGCGGCTGTGGCTGAGTGGTTAGAGCAGTCGTCCTCCAATGCGAGAGTTGGGGGGTTCAATTCCACCAGCAGTCACATACCGAAATGCCCCTGGGCAAGACACTGAACCCCTCATTGCCTCCGATGTGTGTCCCTTTGGTGTTTGAATGTAATCTAAAGCTCTGATTAGACTTTTTAGAATTCTCTTAGCTTTGTATATGTCTAGTAGAGTGCTGTATGAATGGGTTAATGAAGATACAGATAGATCACAAATATATAAGTACAATCCATTTACCATTGACCATATATACATACATACAGGCACCCTTCCCACACTCTTTCAATATTCTTAACAATGTTTCTAAACTCTAATGGGTTATGACTATCGACCAGTAGCCCTCACCCCGATAGTTGCTAAATGCTTCGAAAAACTAGTCATGATGACCCACATCAAAACAACAATCAACATCAATGAGCACCCTCACCTACTACAAGAATCGATCAACAGAGGACGCCATCTCCCCTGTGGTCGACAATGCTCTCATCGACCTGGAGCAGAAGGACTCCTACGTCCGTATGCTCTTCGTGGACTTCACATTTGCCTTCAACACCATGATCTACCAAACCCTGATGGACTAACTACTCACACTAGGACTAAGCCCCTCCATTTGCAACTGGGTCCTAGACTTCTTAACAAACAGAACTCGGTCTGTCAGGATCCACAACTTCTCCTCATCCACCATAACCCTCAGCACTGGCTCTGCTCAGGGCTGTGGGCTAAGCCCTCTCCTGTTCACTCTGCTCACATACGATTGTGCAGCTACCCATCCAGGCTGTCATATTGTAAAGTTTGCAGATGATACAGCGGTGGTGGGATGCATCACAAACAACGAGTGCAGCTACAGGCAGGAGGTGGAACACCTGGAGAGCTGGTGTGGGAAGAACTACATCAATGTGAAGAAGACAAAGGAGATGATTGTGGACTTCAGAAGGAACAAACACACCCACACCCCACTGAACATAAGAGGATCTGCGGTGGAAGTGGTCTCCAGCTACAAGTACTTGGGTGTACACATGAATGATAACCTCAGCTGGAGCAACAACACCACCAGCCTGATCAAGAAAGGTCATCAGAGACTCTACTTCCTCAGACGGCTGAGACGAGCTGGTCTGAGCAGCCCAGTCCTCACCTCCTTCTACAGGTGTGCAGTGGAGAGCATCCTGTGCTCCAGCATCAACGTGTGGCATGGAGGCTGCACAGCTGCAGAAAGAAAAGCTCTGCAGAGAGTGGTGAAGTGCACAGAAGATAATAATAATAATAATAATAAACTTTATTTGTATAGCACCTTCCAACAATGCCTTGCATTGACCAAGGTGCTTAACAGGATAAAAAGATGAATAAACTGGAACAATAAATCAATGAAAATAGAATAAGAAACAACAGCAATAAAAGAAGGCAATGGAAATAAAAAATGCTACATACTAAAATAACACTAAAATAACACAAATAATAAAAGTTACACACTGAGAGTTTTTTTTGAACAAGAGGAAATAAAAAGGCAATGTAAATAAAAAATGTTACATATTAAAATACCAAAAGTAATAAAAGTTACACACTGGAAGCTTATTTGAACTAGTGGAAATAAAAAGGCAATGGAAATAAAAAATGCTACATACTAAAATACCAAAAGTAATAAAAGTTACACACTGAAAGCTTTTTTGAACAAGTGGGTCTTCAGTCTGGTTTTGAACAGAGTCAGATCAGAGGTGGCACGCAGCTCAAGGGGGAGGCTGTTCCAGGCTTTTGGGCCGGCAACAGAAAATGACCGGTCTCCCCATTGTTTGTACCTTGAGCGAGGCACCTCCAGCAGGTGTTGACTGGCAGATCGTAAATCTCTGCCGGGCTGATGGGCTTTCAAAAGTTCTGAGATGTACAGAGGAGCAAGTCCATTCAGAGCTTTGAAAACAAACAGGAGCAGCTTGAACTGTATCCTGAACTGAACCGGGAGCCAGTGTAGAGAGGACAGGACAGGAGTGATGTGTTCATATTTTCGTGTGTTGGTCAAAAAGCGCGCGGCAGAGTTCTGTACAAGCTGTAAACGGGAGATGGAGGATTGATTAATACCAACATACAAAGCATTACAATAGTCAAGTCTGGAGGTCACAAAGGCATGGATGGCCTTCTCCAGATCACTACGGCTGAGAAATGACTTGACTTTGGAGAGCAGTCGGAGCTGAAAGGAGCTGGTGGAGAAGATGTTGGAGTCTGTCTCCCCACCATCACAGACATCTACACCTCCAGATGCAGGAAGAGAGCCACCTGCATCATGAAGTACTCCACTCACCCAGCACACACTTTTTGCACTGCTCCCCTCAGGAAGGAGGTTGAGGAGCATTAAGTGTAGAACCACTAGACCGAGGAACAGCTTCTACCCTGAGGCTGTTAGACTCATAAATATCTAGTCACTGTGAAAAAAATCACATCGTGATTTGCAAATTTTTTATTTATTTTTTAAATTAAATTTATTCATTTTAAATACAACACAATAACAATCTCACATTTGAGACCGTACAGAATAAAAGTAAAATGAAGGGATGCAGATAGAAGAAAAAATCTTATTTTTCTGCCCCCTATTTCCAAAATACAGTAGTTCAAACAACACAAACAAACAACAAAAAGAAAAAAACCTAATCTAAGAGGTTTCCTAGTGAAAAAGAAAACAACTCATATAGTCCCAAGAAAGAGAGTTTCAAAGAAGAAAACTATTACACAATATATTTATCAATTATATTTTTGCAAAAAATTTTTTTTGATCATATTTTTAAAAATGGTCATTGATTTTGCATTTTTAATACCAGTTTCCAAAGTATTCCAAAGTTCAATTCCTTTGATTGAGGTTGACCGACCCCTTAAACTCGTTCTATATCTTAGTTTCACAAAAATCTCTGTTCCTTTAAGATTATAACAACTCATACGTTTGACAAAGAACATTTGTATATTCACTGGTAGTTCGTTTTTATGAGCTCTATACATAATAGACAGAATATTGTAATCCACCAGGGGCCTCATGTACAAAGACTTGCGTGGATTTCCTACTGAAAAGTGACGTACGGTCAAATCCAGAAAAGTGTGTACGCACAAAAAAATCCAGATGTATCAAACTGTGCGTACACCGGAATCCACGCACATTCCTTTTGTACATCACAATCAACGTGGAACTGAGCGCACGTGAGACACCTCCCCTGACACGCCTTCATTTACATATGTTAAACAGATGCAAATTACTTCCTGCATGTGTGAAGGACATGTTTGTTTGATCCCTGCGCGATCAGAAATTATTTCTAGATTCAGGAAAATAATGAATTTAATATAATATGAGTGAGGAAAATAATCCTAAGTAAGAATAGTAATAAAATGTGTTTATCACGCAAAGAACGAGTGATTGTGTGTCGGTATTTGTGTGTGCGCGCACCCTGCTTTGGTGCGCAACCGGCTCATCCATTCATTCTGAGTGAAAATATTAACTTTGCGCACGAGTTTATTACCATAATTACTGTAAACACAGAGGAACTTAGATGTTTGGTAGAACATAGATCTTTGTTTATTTAATAGATGATATGAAGAAACGGGTCTGTGCGTCTCAGTGGAGAGTTTTCATGACATGACGTGATGTTGGAGTCTCCAAACGCTGCGCGCGCCGCAGCCTTGTGCGCAATCTGTTTGTCTGTGAAGCTTTTACTCTCCTACAAGTTATATATGGTGTACTTTCACGTGTCATTTTGGAGAAATCTACAATAAACGCAGATTATGAATCACCTCCAGCTGCCGTGTAACACCGGCGAGGGTGCGCGCGCGCTCCAAAGCGCGACCACTCAGCCTTTGGAATCATATAGATGAGACATTCCATTGGACATGAATCGGCTTTGTGTGGACTGGACTGCCCTGATCGGCCTGCCAGCTCCCTCAGGAAAGCTCGGGAACAGTTTGATCGCTGCTTCTGCATGTGCACGCGTGATGCACGGCTCCTGTGTTGCTCCAGAGCGCAGCAGTGCCAAACTGAAAAATGATTATTTCTGAAAACGGCTGATAAGCCATATCCTAGATCAGAAAATTATATCTGTTTATAAATAAATGCTCTGCGTGTTACACTATTTATTATATCCTCCAGTAAGGCTGAATGAATCCGTTCCTGTTAAATTTATTTTTTGCACAACTTTGCGCGTCCTTTATTTAACTGCGTCATGTGGATGTAATACTTGTTAATCGTGTGTTTGGTGGGAATATTAATCATTTTCACATCATGAACAGTTAATAATAATAATAATAATAATAATAATAATAATAATAATAATAATAATAATGAATTCAATTTATAACGCACTTTTCATTAATGAAAATCTCAAAGTGCTACAAGGTGCAACAGAATTAAATGTCAATAAAACAATTAATAAAACAATTAAAATCAACAACAGTATCAGCTAGATCAAAAGTAGAATCATGAGGAGGTAGAGTATGCTCGGTTGAAAAGAAAGGTCTTCAAGCCGCTCTTAAAGTCAACCACAGATTGTGGGGCTTCAGTTTTTCAGAATCACCTGTAAGTGTCGCCAAAGGCACAAAAACCACCGAAACGTGCGTACGCCAGCCATGGGGCTGGCGTGGAAATGTACTTGGATGCGCACATATTCACGTTCAGTTCAGTTTTGATACATACGGGGTTTTGCGTGGATAGTGACGTATGCAAGGTTTTTGTGCGCACGCACGGTTGATACATGAGGCCCCAGGTCATGGAACTTCAACAGTTTCAATTTATGAAATAAAGTGCTTGAAGGGTGACAATAGTGCTTTCTGGTAATTAATCTAACAGCTCTCTTCTGTAGTATAAAGACAGGTTCCGTAAATGATTTACAAGCTTTTCCCCAAATATCAATGACAATAGTGCTTTCTGGTAATTAATCTAACAGCTCTCTTCTGTAGTATAAAGACAGGTTCCGTAAATGATTTACAAGCTTTTCCCCAAATATCAATACAGTAGATTATGTGTGGAACAATGGTGTGAGAGCAACATGTTGCTGTGTTCATTCATACTCATACACACGTTTGTGCTGCTGTTCATCACATTGTTTTTATACTACTAGTCCTTAGTGTGTTTTTAGTTAACTCTAAAAAAGTTAAGTCTGGTCCTCTGGACATAAAAAAAAAAAAAAAAAAAGCAAAACAAATAAATGTAGAAACATTTTGTCTTTCATCCGAATTGTCCAGAGAACCAGACTTAACTTTTTTATTTTTTTCTACCTGGATTATTAAGCATGCATCAGGATGTTTTTAGTTTAACATTTTTCTTAGTTCATATCTTAGAGCTTATCATTGTTTTTCTTTTACATTTTAATACTTTTGTTGGATGTAACTGGAACCCTGAGTACATAATTTCATTCCACCTAATGTATCACATGTAATGCGAAAGACAAGTAAATAATAATAATAATAATTAATTCAATTTATAACGCACTTTTCATTACTGAAAATCTCAAAGTGCTACACATATATTGAATGCTACACACATTCATAAACCGGTGGCGGCAGACTACCATGCAAGGTGCTTTCCAGTCCTACCGGGAGCAACTCAGGGTTAAGTGTCTTGCCCAAGGACACAACGACACATGGTGCGGGTCCCGGGAGTCGAACCGCCAACTTTCCGATCGGGAGACGACTGCCATTACCACTACACCATGGCCGCCCCAAGTAAAGAAACTTGAATCCTTAAAGGGGACCAATTATTGGTCCTATAAATTTTTATGGTATGTCTGTGGGCTATCCAGACCATGTTCATTCAATTTAATGCACAAACTAATTCTTAGATAATAAAATATCCCCTTTCTAGTTCTGCCTTTTCTGACCCGTTCTGAACGAGCTGTTAATGATAATGAGCTCTGAAGGCCACGCCCTTCAAAAATCTGTTTACATTAACTCCGCCCTCCAAAGGGGACCCTGAGTCAGACCCAGAGGCAGACGCCATTTTGAACAGGGCAAATGAGGTGCTGACGCGTCGCGTAGGCCGCTGAGAAACATCCATAAGTTCACCCTCCATGTTAAAAACTCTTCGTCTGACTCTTCGAAAACAAGCAATAAGGCTGCAGAGTAACACACTGGCTGCTAACTGCTTAGTGCGAGCACCGCTTTTTTTTGACGGACCACATCCGGCGCTGACCGGATATGGTCCGTGAGCAGTCGTCCGGTTGATTTAAGAGCCCGTAAATAAGTTTTTTCGTTTTTACTGATAGATAATTAGTTATTAGCGGTACTGCATTTTAACAACAACGAAACATCGAACTCTGAGATGAACTCAGGAAAAACAACCGTGACGTCTTTTATACTGAAGTGGGTGGAGCATCACCAGGGGTTGCTAGGTGAGGGGCTGGACTCAGGTTGGGGTGGGTTGTCCTGGCGCTTGTGACATCACAAGCGCCAGGATTTGAAAACGAGACATTTATATCACTGAAAAATAAATATACTTAGAGTAAATATAAAAGAGCACAGCATGTCATGATTTCAGAGTCCCTCATGTGTTTGTGTGTTAGAGTTCATCGTGTGTGTGTGTGTGTGTGCGTGCGTGCGTGCGTGTGTGTGCGTGTGTGTGTGTGTGTGTGTGTGTGTGTGTGTGTGTGTCAGAGCCCAGAGAACCAAAGAGTCAGAGCAGAACTCAGCTGTGCTGAAGCAGAGAGATTCATTCAATGTGTGTCGGACGTTTCCCTCGTGTCATTTACAGTAAGTCTTTGTGGTTAAGTTGCTGTTCCTCATCATCAATGTTCTCTCTGTAATATATCTGTTTGTGTTAAAATAAAGATGTGTGTAATGTGTGAGAGAGTCACATCCCAGAGACAGCGTGAGTGTTGCAAAGCATGCTGGGTAGTGTGAAATAGGGTTTTTCATGTTATTTTCCTGTTCTGGTTTAGTTTGGCTAACCCTAACTCTAACCCTAACTTATATTCCAAACTGACATGCTTTCATCTGTCCTAGAGGAAAATTGTTTTAAACTCAGTGATGTTTTGTGACCAGCACATTTCAGTTGTGTTATTTAAGCTTAATGTTTGGTTAACAATTGTACTTTTTTAATTTTCTTGTGCCTTTTCTCCACAGTGACCCAATGGAAATCCCTTCCAATGAAGCCCATGTTCCCTCAAACTTGAAAACATTAAATCAGTACACCATTGCTGAGATCAACCATCGCCTCAAGAACTACTTTAAGTTCTTTTTTGTTCGTGAGCCCTTTGAACGGCTGGTTTCTGCATACCGCAATAAGTTCACCCTGAAGTACAACTCATCCTTCCATAAGCGTTTTGGTACCCGCATCATTAGGCGTTACCGCAAGAATGCCATGCAGGAGGCCCTGCTCAATGGAGACGATGTGAAATTCAAAGAATTTGTTGAGTACCTGGTGGATTCAGCTACACAGCGTGATGGTCCACTTAATGAACACTGGCAGACAGTCTACCAGCTTTGTCACCCGTGTCACATTCACTACGACATGGTGGGCAAGTATGAGACTCTAGAGGAGGATGCAAACTATGTGTTGCGACTGGTGGGTGTTGGCGATACCCTGCGCTTCCCAAGCTATGCCAAGTCCACTCGCACCACAGATACCATGACTGCTCAGTTCTTCAGCAATATCAGCACTCAGCAGCAAATGCAACTTTATCAACTTTACAAGATGGACTTCCTCATGTTTAACTACTCCTTACCTAGCTACTTACGATTGGACTAGTAAACAGCAAATCTGAGACTCTTGATTGCCCCTTTGTGAAAAGAGAGGCAGCAAAACAAGCAAAATTCTGAGTTTTGGGGAGCGAACTTGATTTTTAAAAGTTTTGTTGTACCTTGTAGGTGTAGCCCTGAAAGTTTACGGTCATGTATGCTTGTCTGAGCACAAGTTGTGGGATTGTTAGTGGGAATGTGTGGTTAAAGTACCAATGATGCAAAAACTAAAATATGTGTGAAGCAGGTCTTCAAGAGGAGCTTATCTTCAAAGATGGACTTAAAGCAGTGTTTTTCTGAATATGAATGTGTCACTACTCATTTAAACAAACTGCTGACTAATTAGGCTGCTTCAGATTCTGGTGCGCAAATGACAGCCTCATGTGCACCCTGACCCCAGTGCATTGTGGAAGCCAAGCTTATCTCATCTCTCCTTGACCAAAAGAGACATTCTGTCAAATTGTAAACCAGTCCTTGTCATTGCTGCACTTAGCACCCATTAACCATTAGATTCATATCTGTAGAAAACTGAAAGTTATGTACCATAACTCATGTTCCCTGAAGGAAGGGAACGAGGTGCAACATACTTGCTATGGGAATTGCACCCCTGCGTGATTAACTGAAGGAATACATTCACGCCTTTTACAGCAGGGGACGTCACCCCGCGCCAGAGGTACCGCCCTTTAGGTACTTAGGCGACGGATGCCCCTCCAACTGTTTCCAAAATTGCACTTCACCGAGCTTTCAGCATTGAAAAGGGCCAGCTATGTTGCACCTCGTTCCCTTCCTTCAGGGAACATGAGTTATGGTGCATAACTTTCAGTTCCCTTTCAGTTCGGTCTCTCGGTGCAACATACTTGCTATGGGAACGTAATTCATTCACGCCCTTGAAATGCTCAGTAAAATGCCTGTTAGTGTGAACGCCTGCCCTTGACCAGAAGGCATCTCAAAGCTACTTTCTATTGTGTATTAGAAAGAACAGCCTGAGTGACATCACACGCAGTAACATCCAAACTGTAGTACTTTGCAAAAGTGTTTAAAGAGCTCCAGTTCGCAGCAGCACAAATGTCTGCAACTGACACGCCCTTGAACAATGACCAGGAAGTGGCCAAGCCCCTGGTTGAGTGAGCATGGACTCCAGGGGGCACTTGTTGACCTTTGCTACCGTATGCCCTTTTAATGGCCTCCGTCACCCAATGTGAGAGGCGCTGTCTTGATAGGGCCTTTCCTGTAGCAGGTGCGGCAAAGCAGACGAACAGTTGGTTTGTTTTCCTCCATTCGGCTGTTCTCTGCATGTAGGTGCGTAAAGCCCTCACTGGGCAGAGAGCCTGTAGCCTTTCCTGTTCCTGAGTGAGGACAGGAGCAGGTGGAAAGGAGGAGAGATCAAAGTCTAGACTCCTATGGTTCAGAGTCAAGACCTTGGGAGTGTATGCGGGATTAGGCCTTAGTGTGACCTTTGACCCGTCAGGGGCGAATCTGGTACACATTGGATGTACAGACAATGCATGGAGGTCACCCACGCATTTCGCCGAGCAAAGAGCCAGGAGAAGAGCAGTTTTATAAGATAGAAGATCTATCTTAATCTCGCTCAGAGGCTCAAATGGCGGGTCGCAAAGAGCCCCCAAGACCAGGCCAAGATCCCAACCAGGGGTCAAGGTCCTGCTGGGTGGCTTGGTTCGAAGCACACCTTTCATATATCTCATTATGATTGGATGTGCTCCAGGAGTCCTGTGTCCCCAGCCCTCGTGACAGGCAGAGATAGCTGCAAGGAACACTTTAATCGTTGAATAAGAACGACCCTTTTCCAGTAAATCCTGAAGGAAAGTTAGTAGTTGAGCCAGGTCGCAAGCATAAGAAATGATATTTCTTTCTGAGCACCAGGCTTCGAAGATGCGCCACTTTTGTGCGTATAGAGACTGTGTTGACCCGGCACGGGCATTTTGTATGGTTTTCACCACATTCTCAGGCAGGCCCGAACCCGTCAGCCTGTCCTTTTCAGCTAACAGGCTGGAATTAATTCCAGATCCTGGCCTAAACAGCTGGGCTGCGACTTCCTGTGTGAGTCTTTGAGGGTCAACTAGGTTGGGGAGTGGGCCTCCACGTTGATGTGTTAACAGACTTCCCTGATCGAGTCTCCTCGAAGACAGATGGAGTCTATTAATTTTATTAGATT
>JBBPBX010006571.1:54165-68085 GCA_038048925.1 Garcialebias charrua | reverse complement strand
GAGAGAGAGAGAGAGAGAGAAAGAGAGAAAGAGAAAGAGAGAAAGAGAAAGAGAGAAAGAGAGAAAGAGAGAGAGAGAGAAGAGAGAGAGAGAGAGAGAGAGAGAGAGAGAGAGAGAGAGAGAGAGAGAGAGAGAGAGAGAGAGAGAGAGAGAGAGAAAAGAAATGTATATTTTTCTAAGAAAGAAGATGACATGTCTGGTTATTATAACCAGAGGTGTCAAGTAACTAAGTATAAATACTTCGTTACTTTACTTAAATGCAAATTTAGTTATCTATACTTTAGTGAAGTAATTATTTTTCAGCCTAATTTATACTTCTACTTCTTACATTTTCACGCAATTACTGGTACTTTCTACTCCTTACTTTTAAAAATAGCCTCGTTACTTTTCTTTCATTTTGCCGTATTGAGGTAACCTGAAAGTTTCGTTACATTTTAAGCAGGAATAATAGTGTTTGAAGCTGTCGGATCGACGTTCTGACTCGGTCCATTAGCTCTGACGTGTTGCTAAATACGGGAAAAGTCCGTGTGGGCGACATTTATTGAGCTATTTTTACTGGGCGCAGCTTGGTATAACTGTTCGGATGTGAAACGATACGTTTACAGAATTTTTGGGGTGCATTTAAGCGTCTTATGAGTTGAAAAAGAATCTACATTTGTGATAAGGTGACGCTACGTTCATGGCGTCTGTTTATGTGCTGTGATCGATTCAAAGCGATCACGTGACACGCGGTGCTGGTCGTCAAATTTCAGTTTTGTTAGCACAATACTGACAGATTGTCTGACTTGTTCGTTCTATGCATGAAATATCGTCAGAAACTGTTTAACCGCGGTGTTTTGAGATATTTAAAGGGGTTTTAGAGCGTTTAGACTTCGGGAGAACACAAACGTCCGACTGCACGCACGTCCCTAAATGCAACACAAACGACACATCGACGTAGTGACGTCAGCCAGATAGAAAAAAAAGGAAAAAGTCCGGTGCATTTAATATCTAAAAGTTCACAGAACCTTTTCTAAACATTTTAAACACATCGATTATTTTCTTAACAGAACGTTTGTTTAAGCGATTGTCACATCCAGGCTAAAACTCATCCCAAAAGTTGATTTTTCACCGTCTTCGTTTTCAAGCTAACGGAATTAGCGGTAGTCAACGCGGCCTTAAGAGTCAACAGCGCCTCTATGGCGGCCAGGAAGAGTAATTACAGTCACATTGTGACTCCATGAAACATATGGTTATGCTCAATAATACCCCTATATGGTTATTTTAATATATTTAAATTTGCATTTAAATGTGTCTATTTTCAATGGGCATATATGCAGTTAAGACAGGTAGCTTAGTGCACCCCTAGTTTTTCAACATTAACAATATAATATAATCTAGTCTAAAAAAAAGATTTTTGTGGGGGAGGTGGGGTTTTATACAATAGTATGTGTGGTGCGGCCTAAGCATTTGTCTTTGTTGTTGCTTTTTCTTACGCTACTTTTACTTTTATACTTTTAAGTAGTTTTGAAACCAGTACTTTTTACTTTTACTTGAGTAAAAAGCTAGAGTTGATACTTCTACTTCTACAGAAGTATTTTTAAATCCCAGTATCTATACTTCTACTTGAGTAATGAATGTGAATACTTTTGACACCACTTATTATAACTACCTGTTAAGGGAAGCGGTTAATGTTGAAGTCAGTTTGAATGATGGTAACTATAGACATGAGGAACAAAGAACTAAACTGACAATGACTCATGCAGATAGTGACAGAAACATAGACCCAACTGCACCACCAAACGAGCCACCACCTACCTATGAACCATCAGACTCTAGAGATAAAATACGGACCAGGTCAAAAGGATCCGTGGGAGACTGGAACCCCGCAATGACCCATAACCTCACTGGTAGTATTTAAACTAACATTGCAGCCTAACACTGAGACTGAATATTTTTAGATTTATCTAGCAGTTTAATAGTCTTTTTGCCTAGCACTTTACATTGAATAGATTTATTAATTATAAAATGCCATTTTATACTAATGTTGGTGTGTATATATAAGCTTGAGTTTGCATCATATGCACTACCCTTTCAAATGATTTACAGTCTTAATAAAATTTAAGTCAAATGGAAAGTGTAAGCTATACAACCTCAATATTTACCTGTTTAAATAGAATCTAATGTGTAGCAACAGTTAGGGTCAGACCTTTTACTTCTTCGGTGTAGTTTGAAATGAATGAACTGATTTAGATCTGAACTGTTTTACTTTTGTGCTAAATTCTACATCAGCTTGCACTTCGAGTAAACCCAACCTTAATGCAGTTTTTGAAAGAGTTATAGTGCTGATTCAGCTGCACAAACTTTAATGTCTTAATGTAACTGCTCAAATGTACACATGGCTCGTGACTGTAACACGCCTAACACGAATACCCCTGCATGACTGACCGTACCTGAAACTGAAACTAAAATTTATGAGATTAAAACAGAAGCTAAAAATGAATTAGAACTTTTTAAACTTAGAAGAAATCCTTTATCAAGAAAAATTCAGACCAGAAATCGTTCTAATGATACAAGGAACACCAGTAACCTTCCTGTGTGATACAGGGGCATGTAGAACCACTATAAAAGAGCCAATGCCCTGGATTAAACAAGGAGATAAATTTATAACAGTAAGAGCAGCTCATGGCACTCTGACAACAGTCCCTGAAACTGAACTTATTTGGATCAGAGATCCCAAGGGCAAAGCATGTAAAATGTCAGTTCTTCTACTGCCAGACTGCCCGGTAAATTTATTGGGACGGGATGGCCTGGTGGAACTGTCATTGGCATTGATGCCTACAGAAGATGGGCTAACTGTGGTCAGAACCAAGAACACACCCACACCTTCAGCCCTAGCACTTGACCTCCATGTTACAATGTGGTACAAGAACTCTTCAGACCCTGATGTACCATATAAAGAGGAATTAGACAGAAAAACTCCAGCCAAGATTACCATTTCTTATGTGTAGGGCTGGACGATATGGCCAAAATTTTTATACAAATAAATTGATGTTCACCTTGTATTTGTATTTAGCCTCCAAAAAGATGGAAATCACCATCAAATAAACATAAAATTCTCAACCCGGTGATTCTGTCGGGTCATCTGGACAGTTCCAGTTTCCAGATGACCCAACTGAGAATTATTGGATTTGGTACCTGGATTATTGAGTTTAACTTTAAACAAGAACTTTAAAATTTACAGCATTGAATTTCATAGTTAATAAAACTTTTGGGTGTCGTTATTGATGAGAAGCTGACATGGAAATCTCATGGAAATTACTTAAGAATAAAAATAACAAAATCAATTATATTATTGTATAAAGTAAAATAGTTTTTGAATGACAAAGTTTTGAATATATTGTATAATGTAATGATTGTTCCATATTTAATCTGTTGTATTGAAGTTTGGGGAAAAGCATACAAAACTTTTACAAATCCTATTTTTATTTTACTAAAAAGAGCTGTAAGAATTATTATTAGGAAGTGCTATGGTCACCCAACAAATATATTATTTCATCAATTGAAATTATTAAAATGTTATGATTTGGTTGAGCGTAGTATTTTACAGGTCATGTATAGGACAAGAAAGAGAATATTACCCCCAAATATTCAATTACATTTTGTTTAAAAAGTTATTAAACCCTGAAGGGAATGTAAATGTTTGTAAAATCTTCATTTAGAACTAGTGTGAAGGAGCTGAGTTGTAAATCAGGAAACAGGATTGTGTTGACTTGATATCATCATAAACATTTATAAAACTATTTATATGTTTTAAAAGATGATTAAATCAAAGTTGTTGGGAAGGTGTGGTGCAGGTGAAGTGAAGGTTGTTGTTTGTAGTTATTTTGTGTTTTTTGAACAAGGGGCAGATATTATAACACTATTTTCGTCTTTCTGCACCCTTTCATTCAGTGTTTTTCTTTCTTTTTATTCTGATGAATCCGTTTTGTTTTCAATAAAAAAAAACATGCAGCGCTGGGGCTGTTTGTTTACGTCGTAGTTTCAGGGAAACGTTGGCTCAAACTTTATTCTTCATCTTCTGACTCTCATCATATTCTATCGAGTGGAAACTCTTCAGATTAAACAAGTAGATGTTTCCACAGCTAGTTAGAACGACTGTCCGTCACGTTTTGAAAAATAAAGAAACCGAGTGGGACTCGCTGCAGAAGAAGCCTGCAGTTTAACAAAACCGAACTACGTTAGTCTTTCCTCTCATCAGTGATGTCGTCTGCTTTCTCTTCGCTTGTGAAACTTTGTTCAGTCACATTCTGACGGTCATGAGCACTCATTTGACTCGTTTTGAAGCGAAAACTTAACGCACTTTGGAGACAAGCTTAACTTTTAGCCTGCAACCGCTAACGTCTGCTGCTGGACTGAGCGCTGCGTAACAACGACGTCACCACGCACGTTTTGTGTCACAGCCTTTTCTGTCCGGGCGCGTTGTTGAAGCAGCCACTTCAACCCGAACAGAAACAGAAAAACGTCAGTGAAAAGTTGTAAAATCCTATCGAAATATCGAAAATATGCTTAAACTTCATATCATCGTTATTGAATAAAAGTATATCGCAATATTTATCGTTATTAAATTGTCGTCCAGCACTATGTGTACTCTGACAATGAGAACAACTCTGCAGATGCAGTTATCTTGCCAGACACCCTAAACGCCATGTACAGAAATTATGGATCACCCCATATTTCTCTTTGTAAGGGTAAAAATAAACAATGGAAAGATCTAGGAAAAATGGTCACTTTGGGAGAGTACACAAAAGATTGGGTCGCTACTTCTGTGAACACATGGTATAGCCAGGACACAGAACTAAGCAAAAAGGCTTTGTTCTGGACAGCTACAGTACAACCAGGAGTACATTTAGATCAACAGAGCTGACAAATCTTTCTTTCTCAAGAAGAAGAAAACCTGTTAAAAAACATTCCACCACAGCTGTGGTCAACAGGACCATCAGATGTTGGTTTTGTAAAAAAGATTTACTAAAAGCAGGAGTGCTTGTGGAATGCTATGACTCACCTTGTAACACGCCTATTTTTCCAGTAAAAAAGGCCCCACCCTCTTCCGGCTGGAGGGTGGTGCAAGATTTGCAAGCAGTAAACAATGGAAGAAATGCAGCAACAAGCACCTCTAAATGAACAAAAAATGTGGCTCTCAAAAGGAGCCAAACAAACAGATGGTCTTTTCACTTGTCCTGAAAACAAACCAATCCTACCAAAAATTCTCTATAAATGCGTAGCAATATTGAGCCATGGAAGACTCATGTCTCAACAGGAGGGATGGTATAGGATTAGTGGAAAAACTATACACAACTTATGGATTCAACTCTTATTCAAAAATTTTTTGTGTGGGTCCACTTAAGCCATTGCAAACTTATGATTCAAAACAAGGATGAATAAACTGATTGCTGAGAGCAAAAATGACTAAAATAGACTTTTTATTAGCTACTTTTGCCTAAACTTCGCCTAAACTGTACTTTTGTGTTTTGTGATCCTCATAATTTGGTATGCAGTTTAAATAAAATAGGAAATTAGAACTGAAATTAGGAATTCTTCATTCAGCTCACAGAGGGAGCCCGTTGTACAAAGGGGGCTGTATTTATAGTATACAGTCATCTCAAATCGGTGAAGATTGTCCACAACTCTGTGAGCTACTAGGAAGAAAAACCTAGTTCAGCATTATGAGGACCACAGACCAAAATAAAGGTTTAACAGCCGTAGCATTTTTAATCTTATTGATAACCTGGATAACCCTAACTAAACCGTGGGAAAGAGAGTGGACTCAAGAAACAAATAAAATAGTACAAAAAAGAAGCGCGCCCAGCCATGTAACCCAGACGAAACTTCTACAGAGGGAAGAACCATTTGTGTGTTATCATACTCCCACGTTCATTGAATCTGTGTGGTTAAAATTAAACAGCATAACGGTGGGAGGATACAATGGAAACAAAAATAATTGGTTGTTGTTAGCTGAACAAGCAGCCAACATGTCAAAACAAGATTGTGTAGTATGTATGGGCCCTAGGCCCATACTTAAGATAATACCAGCTACTCTTAGCTCTGACTGCCTGATAAACGTGATGAACCAAGCAGTACCTGATACAAACTGCATCTATTGGGACTCAGTGTACCCTCTTTCTCCTCCAGACAAACAGAAACCGCTGTTCTCTAAAGTCGTCGCAGCAGCTAATTTTACCTGCATCAACAGAACAGGAAAAGGAGCGCAGATAGGAAATAATATAAATTAGCGAATCAAGTGGCAGACTGTAAATAAAAACGTAGACAAAATCAACTACATCCACTACAACATTCAGAGATTGAGCAACTACACTGTGGCTGGATTTGAGGCGGCACATGAGCAGTTGTCAGCTACCTCTTTAAATGGCTTTCCAGAACCGCATTGCGGTGGACATGATTTTGGCAGAGAGAGAGGCAGAGTTTGTGCCATCTTTGGTCAACAATGTTGCACTTTTGTGCCCAACAACACGGCAACAGATGGCAGCTTGACCAAAGTGTTGGATGGACTGCGTGCACTTAGTGTCAAAATGAAAGACCATTCTGGGGTTGACACCTCCATGTGGGATCCCTTTGGGGAGTATTTTGGCAGATGGAGTGGCCTCATATCATATCCTCCATCTTTGTCTCCATAGCAGTGCTTGCAGCAATCCTGATTTTGTGTGGATGTTGTTGAATTCCATTTTTAAAACGATGTTTAATCGCCTTATTAACACAGCTATTGCTCCCCTGGAAAAGCAGCTGTACACGCTGCTTCCTGTTAATGAAAATACTGATGATTTAACTGATTATGAGATCCACTTTCCTGAACCTAATTCTGCCCTGGACTCAGATGATGATAATGTCCAGGCAACTAAGGGTTAACCTCTGAGTGTAAACATTTATTGTAGATGACCTCATAGCAGAAAATCTATTGAAGATGTTATTGAGCGACTGGAGAACCTGTAAATGTGATAATCAGGAGGGAAATGTTGGAATAATTGTAAATACATATTATCACATTTATATTCTTTAATATTCTTTGTGTTTAAACTTATTCCTATTATCTTAAAGTGAACAAAAGTATGTGTTCTTTTTACTAATGCTTTGTGATGAGTTTGTGTGCAGGAAACCTGTTCGACCGGTAACACACCCTGGGCAAAGCTGGCTGTTGGAATAGCTCAGTTGTTTTCCACTCTTGGAAGAATGTGGTTCTACAGGCTGACGTGTACCTATGTGTGAATAAGTCTCCAACATGCTGACGTGATGTAGACGTGTACTTATGTGTGAATCAGTCTCAACCGGTTTTTCCCCCTCCCTCAGCGGTTGAGACACTGTAACTAGGGCATTCCTAAACTCAATAAAAGGCAAGGAAAAACACAAAGAGGCAGAGCAGGTTGGCTCTCCTTGCAAGAAAGATAATCAAATCACTTGTGTCTTGTTCTCTGTTTTACAGTGTGGTGTTTTAATAATGTTTGGGGTTTAAACCTGACAATGTCCCACTCAAAATTGAGGATGTTGAGATTTGTAGAATGAGTGAGGTGAAGTTTTTGGGTGTTATCATTGATGACAAACTGACATGGAAACAACACATAAATTCTGTAAGAATAAAAATAGCTTTATCGATTGCAGTACTGTACAAAGTCAGAGACCTATTAAATGATAAAGCTCTATATTTGTTGTATAACACAATCATTGTTCCACACTTAATCTATTGCATTGATGTTTGGGGGAATGCAGTGGCGTACCCTCCAGGCCTGCAAAGCCTTCTCTGAAGGCCTTAAAATTATTTAAAATTAAAATTAAAAATTAAAATATAAAATAAAAAAAAAAATTAATTATATTTTGTCCATGAATACGTATTACATAATTCCAAATGGTCTGTCCACTTCCTTTCATTGCTACCCCCCTCATTGCACTGCTTCCAGAGTGTATTTTCATATTTAAGCCTTTAACCAATCACATTTCAGCCATATTTGTTGCCATGGTCAAAGAAATCTGCCTTGAAGCCTTCACTGGCAATCCTGCAAGCCCTGTGGCACTGTCCACAAAGCTGTTGCTTCAACCAATCAGATTTTGAGTTGGCCACACCTAATGTCTATGGGCAACACCAGAAGCCTTCTAGCTTCTAGTTACGTTTTCTGTGTGTTGTACTGAAACGTCAGCGCATTCACACGCTTTGATTGGACAGTCAGAGTGTACGAGCCAGAGCTAGCAAGCTGCATCTGTAGCGAGCTGCACGAGCAAAGATATTGTTGTGTTCATTTAATAGCTGGATGGATTTTGTGTACAAATAATCAGAATTTTTGGTGAGTAAAATTTTGCTATATTCCTAAATAATATTGCAAATCAGCTGGATAAAAAAAAATAGTTTCGCTATGTGAAGCGTGTACGTGCATGTCTTTAAAATTTAACAAGATAACACCATGAAAATATATTTGTTTGCTGACATTAGTGTGTCTGAGCTGAACTTTTCTTTTAAAAATGAACGTAATTGTCAAATACTGTAGCTAAATTTAAATAGGTTCGCTTGTCGGGTCTTCCAAACGTGTGCGCGCATGCTGCAACAACTTTCATCTCATCACACTCGGCTGCAAACCGCTTCACGTGCGCGTGCATGTGTGCGTGCGTGCTGCTAAAACCTTTATCTCTTTAAAATGTAACAAGATTAACACCAAAAATATATATATATTTATTTATTTTTATTCAAACTCGTTGAATTCTTCATCCTCTGTGTCGCTGGTGAAGAGTTCTGACAACTCCTGAAGTGTCAGTAGTTGATGCAGCTCAGAGCACTGCGTCTTCTTCCTCCTCCACGTCAGCTCCATCTAATATCCTGCCTTCCTGAACCCTGCAGCATGATGTGCGCGCACACACGCTGTCCATCCAGCAGGACCTTTTTTTTGTTGCTCTAAAATATCCGTACACAGCAGAGGCGGCTCCAGGGGGGAGCTAGGGTGTGCTATAACCCCCCCTGGAAAAGTCACAGCACCCCCTTAGCACCCCCAAGAAAATATCAGATTATTTTCTTTTTCATCCGAGTTAATATTCTTTAACATGTGGTTGTTGTGATATTTTCCTCGCAAAACACAACTAATAAAAAAAATCAGTGATTATATCGAGTAAAAAATAAATAAATCTAATCCACCAGCTGAAGCCCACAAAGATGAGTGATGCTCTCAACACTGACCCAGTAAGGAGCAGAAACTGGTGACATGATGCCTCTGATTATGCCATTTTTAGCTAATACAACTTGATAAATCATTTCCTGGCTTGCAGTGATAATAAATGACTTATCTGGTCACATTAAATAACTACTTTTAACCAAAATCCAAAATAAACTTTATTAAAATAGCCTCACTGCATCTAAATTCATGCGCGTATACAACTAAAATAATTCCTGCTCAAAGAGTTAATTTTGCCTTAGACAAGAGAATTAAGCCTTGACTGATTTATTATTATTGCTTCTTTATTATTGTTGTTGATTTTTAGTTTGATTATTTTTGTAATAAAACTTAAAAGACAACTTTATTCGGATAATTATTAAATTGTTCTGGTATAGACAGTGCTTTAAGTGGGCCGGAACTCACCGGTACCCAGTTCCACCACTTCTAAAATTTAACCCTGAGAGTACCGGGACTTTTTTTAAGCATAAGGTGCGTTCCGGAACTTATTTTCGTCTTCTCCACTGGAAAGACCCGTGGCAGATTGCATCATTTCCCCCGACTGGATTTCAAGAAAGAGTAATGCATCTTCACGATAATAAAACATCTTTGGTGGAGCGCGTCATTTGGCCAATCACAACCTCAGGATAGACAGGGGGAGGAGACGACAGCGAACTCTGTAAAAAAACAAACTTTGCAGCGCGACAGAGCGCGAGGGAAGTGGAAGTCCTCCAACGTGTGGGTAAAGTTAATATTTTTATACATGCAGTGAACCATTGTTTAGTAAAATGGCATGTTGTGTTACAAATAAAACTAAATAAAAATTAACAAAATAACAGTCAATTGCACCCCTAAAGCCACTGTGATAAAGTATCACATTAATTTAATTATTTTAGCCACAGGAGTGAATTTAAAAACAGGATGATGTCTATATATAGAAGTCCATTTTAGAGACACCTCATTTAACTAGTTCATATATGAACTAGTTAAATGAGGTGTCTCTAAAATATCCTGATTCATATGATCAATAATAATTTCAACAATTTTTTAATCTGTCCACAGGACCTGACTTTATTTTGTTAGATGTCGCTAAAATAGTTAGTGAATCATGTTTACATGTAGGTAAACATAGATGTTTAACAACTTGTTAAAATACACAAGAATGCAGGAAATGGCATCTACTTTTTTCAAAATTTCTGGCAAAACAATAAGTTTTATTTATATAGCACATTTCACAGACATGAGAGTCACAAAGTGCTTTACAAAAGGAAAAATAAAATCATAAAATCACAGAAGTACTATACAGAAAGGTAAAACATAACAAACTCTAAAATCAATGTACAAAATTAACCAAAAGCCTGTCTGAAGAGATAAGTCTTAAGTTTTTAAATGCATCTGTTGACTCGGAGCAGCGCATTGTTAGCAAAATGTTCTGCTGTATTTGACTTGCTGCTGTTGTTGGTTGTTAATTTTTTGGTTGACACAATCTTTCCTATTTATGTCCTCATTAAATCAGGTTAGTAAATGACTTTTACCTGAAGCATGTTAAAACATTACAAAATCTTTCGGGGGTGTTGGCGCAACGTTTGTCACCTTTTTCATCCCTTCTGAGTTTGCAGGTATGCATATTATTATGACATTAGGGAGGGTACCGGCACTTGTTTTTTTCCACTTAAAGCACTGGGTATAGAACTCCCTGTAATAACATATTCACCCTTTACTAATCAGAATCAGTCACTGAAGTACTTTGTAGAATATATTGATTAAGTTGTTGTTGGTCAGTAAACTGACCAGTGGGTGCCAAACTTTAATTAATGAAAAATAAATAAAACAAAAGTAGTGGGGCTGAGATGGAAAAGGTGTCATCCTTCTTCCTCCATCTCACCCTTCGTCATGGCTACAAGCTTCTACCCCGAGGTTGTTACTCATGAACCCCTAGTCTGAATTATCACTGTGAAACACAGTGATACACAGGTACAGCTGTAGTCGTCAAAAGCCTAGAGGGTCCTTTAATGCCCCTAGCGGCCGAAAGTGGTACTGCTCCATTTTTTTCCATCAGAATGAATGGAAACGGTCATATATCAGCCAAAAATTGGTCTAAAAATATGGGGAAAATAGTTATTGAGGGTTGGATTGTTTCAGACGGAGCACTACTGAAGGCCTACGTGTGAAATGCACAGCCCGCCACTGGGGGAATGCGTGTAAAACGATCACAAAACCTATTTTTGTATTACAGAAAAGAGCTGTAAGAATTATCACTAGAAAGCATTATCGTCATCCATCAAGTACATTATTCTATCACCTAAAGTTATTGAAGTTCCATGATTTGGTAGACTATAATATCTTATCAGTTATGTATAGAGCTCAAAATAATGCATTACCTTTAAATATCCAAATACACTTTGTTAAAAGACAAAGTTGTTATAATCTTAAGGGGACAGAGTTGTTTGTAAAACCACAATTCAGAACCAGTTTGAAGGGACGTTCTACCTCAATCCAGGGAATTAGATTATGGAATGGCTTGGAGAATGTAGTTAAAAATGCCAAGTCAATGTTTACATTTAAAAAAATGATCAAAACAAATGTGTTAAAAAAATATATGAAATAGCATAATGTGTATTGTATCAATTAGAAAATTAGAAAGAGTTAGTCATTTTGTACTACTGTTAATGTATTGTATCAATTAGAAAATTAGAAAGAGTTAGTCATTTTGTACTGTTGGTTGAAGATTATTATTGTTAAATCTGATTGTTGAAAAAGTTGGTTGAAGATTATTATTGTTTACATGGCTGATTATTGTTGTTTAATCTGATTGTTGTAAGTAAGGGGCAGATATAATAAGATTTATTCTTCTTTCTGCTACCTTTCATTTTTTTACATTTTGTACACTATCATTTAATGAGATTGTCTTGTATTGTTTCTTCTGTAAAAAAAATGAACAAATTTAATAAACATAAACATAAACATATCTACACCACTGCTGATACATATACAGTACAGTATTATCTGACCAGCCTCATTTAAGGATGCCCAATGTGCCTTACTGCATATGCCACTTTTGCCTCTATACCAACATCAACTACTGCCTCATGCATATACTGTGTACATTAACTCATATGCTGCTTTGCCACTTTGCAAATGTCAATGCTAGAACCTTTAGTTTATTTTATAGTTGTACTTTTTATACTTTTTTATACTAGTATGCAAAAACTCAGGACAGTATTATGTTCATTAAATGTTTAGTGTTTTAGTTTTAGAGTTGGTGTAAATTTTCATACTCTTATACCACTATGCAAAAACTCATACGTTTCAGTGTTTCAATGTTTAAGTGGTTACTGTTGCACCGAGGGACTGAGAGAAACACAATTTCGGTCCTGTGTATGTCCTGTACATATTGCAGTTCTGACAATAAAGTTGACTTTGACTTTTGACTTTGACTTTTATATAAAATAAAATTATTTANGCTGCCCCCAGCTAAATTCTTCTGGAGCCTGGTCTGAGTCTAAGGCCCTGTACACACGTAGCCTGGTGTTTGAAAAACGAATATTTGCGCAAAAAAAATATCTCTGTCCATACATGTTCGAATATTTAAAATGTTTGTCTACATGTCCCGTTTTTTTCACCACAGAACGTTGTAAAGTTGTAAAGAATATGCTGAACCCATAGGTGGCAGTGTAGTGCTGTCACAACCCTTCAACCCATGCAGCCACACTTCCTGTTATTTATTTATTTTTTTCTTTCGTTTGTGTGGACAGACCGTGAGGTTGAACTACTATTAAATACCGTGTTGGAGTACAAAGTTAATAAAACGCAGGAAAATGTCGACTAGGAATCATGTCAGAGCAGGTATGTTGACTTTTTAGTGCTTTTTTTAGAGCATTATGTGACGTGAGCGCCGCTCCAGCTGGACCGGCAGACCCGGTTCTGCCGGTCCAGCTGGAGCAGAAAGCTCCGTTCTGAAAGTCCACACGCAGACTCGAAAACGGAGAGTTCTCAAATCTTCACTTTGGCCGGGGGCCCTGTACACACGTAGCCGTTTATCAGTAAAACCGAACAGTTTATCATGCGGTTCAGCCTTTCATCCACACGTGAACGCCGGTTGATGCAACTATAAACGAATAATAACAAAACTCTGACCAAAGTGGAGATTTGAGCACTCTCCGCGTTCGAGTCTGCGTGTGGACTTCAGAACCGGAGGTTTCTGCTCCACCTCCTCCAGCTGCTGCGGCGCTGACAGTCACATAATGCTCTAAAAAAAGCGCTAAAAAGTCAACATACCTGCTCTGACATGATTCCCAGTCGACATCTTCCTGCGTTTTATTAATTTTGTACTCCAACACGGTATTTAATAGTAGTCCAACCTTGCGGTCTGTCCACACAAACTAAAGAAAATAAATAAATAAATAACAGGAAGTCGCGGCTGAGTTGAAGGGGTTGTGACTGCACTACACTGCCACCTATGGGTTCAGCATATTCATTACAACGCTCTCTGGTTAAATAAAACGGGACATGTAGACAAACATTTTAAATATTCGAACATGTATGGACAGAGATATTTTTTTGCGCAAATATTCGTTTTTCAAACACCAGGCTACGTGTGTACAGGGCCTAATTGTTACGTCATTATTGCTCGACATTATCAGTTTATATTAGGGGTGCAGGGAAAAAAAATTGATTTTTTAAAGAATCGATTTTCTTAGTCCTGGCGATTCAGAATCGATTCTAAAAGCCCCAAAAT
>JBBPBX010006571.1:0-54052 GCA_038048925.1 Garcialebias charrua | reverse complement strand
TTATGGTACGTCCACACCTAGCAGCGTTTCAACTTCCAAAAAGCTCGTCACGCACGCAAGTGGACGCACTGGACCCACAGTGGTGTCCAGACCAACGCGAAACTGCGGCGGTGTGGCGGCGGGGTGTGTGGGAGGAGCTTACCGGTATACCGAGTCCTCACTGCACTCCGCCAGGCAAGGAGCTTTTTATTTCTGTCTCTGTGGAGCAGACTTGACTGGTCGTGAAGGACTTGTCGCAAACACACAGCTACAATGAGTTTCTCTTCCATAGTCCATGACTCCGCGGGTTTTTTCTGTGTCCCACAAACAATACGTCACATAGTTGCGCAATACCCATCCCCTCGTTTCCTCGTCACATAGGGACTCTCCTCCCCCCCGACTCTCCCTGATCAACCAATCAGGGAGAGTTGAACGGCGTTTGAATGTTTGAACGGCGAAATCATCAACATGTTCAAGGTGTGCTTTGGAGGCTGACGCGGGTTCACGTGCACGGAAAACGCTTTCCAGCACGCTCAACACGCACGTGACGTGACGCCCGACGCCAAGACGCGACTGGAGGCGTGTCCCCCATTGACTTTGCATGTAAACTGGACGCTCCTGCCGTTGAAACGCTGTTAGGTGTGGACGTACCATAAAACCTAGCTTGGTTAAAACCAGACCCTTGTCCTTCACTTCGTACTAGGGTCTGGAGTTTCTCCTATTCATTCATTTATTCATTTATATAGCACTTTACACAACCACGGTGGTGGTGACCAAAGTGCTTAACAAAAAACAGTGCAATACTTAAAAAGACAGATTAAAAATCAAGAAAAACACAACATAAAAGCAAAAATAAAACCAGAAATGTCACCACATATTTAATTACTAAAAGCCAGTTTGAATAAAAAAGTCTTAAGCTTTGATTTAAAAGGGCCAAGTTCAGTAATCTGGCGTAGCTCAAGTGGGAGTGTATTCCAGAGTCGAGGTGCGGCCGCAGAAAAGGCACGGTCACCCCAACGTTTATATTTTGTCCGTGGAACAGAGAGCAAGAGTTGGCTATCTGACCTCAGAGACCTGGAGCGGGCGGGGAAACTTAACAACTCCGTTATATAAGTAGGAGCGAGGCCATTCAGAGCTTTAAAAACAAATAATAAAAGTTTAAAATCTATCCTAAAACGGACAGGAAGCCAATGTAGTGAGAATAAAACAGGTGTGATGTGGTCCCATCTAGGAGTGTTGGTTAAAAGGCGAGCTGCTGCATTCTGAACAAGCTGGAGGCGGCTCAGTGTTGACTGAGGCACACCAACATACAGAGCGTTACAATAATCGAGCCTAGAACTGATAAAAGCATGAACAGCCTTCTCCAAGTCACAACGGTTTAAAAAGGGTTTGACCTTTTTTAAAAGACGTAAATAAAAAAATCCAGACCGGACAACAGAGGCGATGTGTTTGTCAAAATGTAAAGCCTTATCAAAGGTCACTCCAAGGTTTTTCACACTGTCACTGAAGTTAATATTCACATTTCCCAGGCCAGTTGCATCTTTGTTACCAAATAAAATCCATTCTGTTTTACTGTCATTTAAAAATAGGAAGTTATTGTTTAGCCAATGTTTGATTTCAGAGATGCAGTCAAAGAGAGAACACATTGGGTTACTGGATCCAGGCCTTAATGGTAAATAGATCTGCAAATCATCTGCATAAAAATGAAAGTTGACATTGTGTTGTCTTATAATAGATCCAAGTGGCAACAGGTACAAGGAAAAGAGCAGAGGGCCCAAAATGGAACCCTGGGGCACCCCACACAGAAGAGGGGCTGTAGAGGAAGAGTAGCCATTGAGCAAGATAGAGAAAGTCCTATCAGATAAATAGGACGTGAACCACTTCAGGGCCGTGCCACGAATCCCAACAAAATCATGGAGGCGAGACAGAAGGACAGAGTGGTCCACAGTGTCAAAGGCTGCTGTGAGGTCGAGAAGCACCAGAGCTACTGGGCATCCAGAGTCAACTGACTGAGCTATGTCGTTATGAACTCTCAGCAATGCAGATTCTGTGCTATGCCGGGATCTAAAACCAGATTGAAATTTATCAAGGAGTGTGCTTTTTTCCAAAAAAGGCTGAATTTGCATAAGAACGATTTTTTCTAAAACTTTGGAGAGGAAGGGTAAATTAGAAATGGGTCTAAAATTAGATAAAACCAAGGGATCAAGATTTGTTTTTTTGAGAAGGGGGCGGACTGTTGCATGTTTAAAAGCAGAAGGCACAACTCCAAGGGACAGACATGAATTGAAAAAAGCAAGAAGATAAGGACCAATAATATTAAATACCTCTTTCAATAATCTAGTGGGGATGAAATCAGTGGGGCAGTTAGTGGGTTTAACAGATTTAACTATTTTGTCCAAGAGGGAATATGACACTGGTTCAAACTGTTCGAATAAAGCAGAACCAGCAGAGATAGGTGAAAACTCAGAAACAGAAGTAGCAGGTGCACCTGTGGCTTGTCTAACTGATGCAACTTTATCAATAAAAAATGATAGAAAGTTCTCACAGGTGGAGGCTGAGGCATCAGGTAAGACTGAGGTGGGTGGATTTAAAACAGAGTTGATTGTATTAAATAAAACCCTGGGGCAATGGCTACTGTTTGTGATGACATTGGATAGAAATTGTGATTTTGCATCATTAACGGATCTCTGATACAAAACAAGAGTTTTCCTTAATAAAACCAAAGAATCATGTTGCCTGTCATGCTTCCACTGTCTTTCAGCTCTTCTGCACTGCCTCCTGAGTTTACATGCAGTAGGATTTTTCAGCCAAGGCTCAGCTCTGTGTTTAGGATGTCTGAACTTGACTGGAGCAATAGAGTCCAGGATCCCACTGCAGGTTTCAGAAAACAGTGACAAAAAATCTTTGGGACACAGAGAAACATCAGGACCAACTGAATAAAACTGTGAGTCCATAAAAGCCGTGGTGAACTGTCCGGCACTGGCTGAGGTGAGACAGCGGCGATGACAACCCGCAGCCAGAGGCCTCCTGGCCGGTTGTGGGGCTGTAAATTGGAAAAAAATAGGGAAATGATCCGAGATGGCAGACTCAGAAATTTCACAGTGAGAAATGGGCAGTCCATGAGAAATAATAAGGTCCAGAGTATGTCCAAGATAATGTGTTGGTGCATTAACTGATTGTGTTAAGTTAAAAGAATCCAAAAGCTTTAAAAACTCAGAGGCCAGTGAGTCAGTGGGACAATTTACATGAATATTCAAATCGCCACAAATACAAAAACTGGTATAGGTGGAAATAATGTCAGCCAGGAATTCAGAGAATTCTTGAATGAATTCCTTATTGTATTTAGGTGGGCGATAGGCAACTGCACATAAAACCTTAGGGGTGAGCTCGATCACAAACATCTGAAGTTCAAAGGAGGAGTAAGTGTTAGTGGGCAGAAGTCTGCATTTAAATTTGTCCTTATAGATAGTGGCAACACCACCACCGCGTCCTGACAGGCGTGGGGAGCTGAAGAAAGAGCAGCCCGAGGGGGAGAGCTCAGAAAACGCGCTGTTGTCTCCTGGTCTCAACCACGTTTCTGTCAGCAGCAGAAAGTCCAGAGAGTTTGAGCAAAATAAATCATGGAGAATGAAAGTTTTATTCGTGACAGATCTGGTGTTTAGGAGAGCCAGCTGGATGGAGCACTGGCTGTTATCCTGGGATGCGCGGCCAAAGGAGCGGAGGTTCTCCTGAACCCTGCCCCGCCTACAGATCTTCACACGCCGAACACCAGGAAATGCGCCTCCGCCGGTGTCTGTATCCATGATGCGCAACCAGCTGTAGGAATATTCCATGGGGCATCGTATGTCAACAGAGTTATATTTCCTGAGAATCCTGCGCGAAGACTGGAATGTGGAAGAGGCGAAGTGAGCCCGGAGCTTCACAAGCACCCCACCCCTCCTGCCGCGTCTCCTGCGGCGGCGCGCGCTCTGGGCAGTCACAACACACGGATTCCGTAGAAATGGAGGTATGGATGCCAGGTAAGGTGGAGGGAAAGTCTTTGATCGTCCATAAAGGTCACGAAACGGTACATTTCCCATGATGGAATTAATATTTAAAAGTGTCTGGCGGTCGTAGATAAATAGTGATGACACAATCTCAACAAAAGTAAGAAAAAACAGCACAAAAAGTAATAACTTTAGGAGAGACAGACGGCCAGCCAAGTACACCGGCGCCATCTTGAACCACACCCTTTTCTATTCATGACATCCTATAGAGAACCGATTCTTGCTGGAGGCGTGGCCTCTGTTGAGGAACAAAACCACTGGATCTGATTTTACCCAATCGTTAACGTTTGGCCGTGACGTATGTTGCGCGGAGCAGGGGGTCCACATGAGTGGACACGGAGCAGGCTAACTGTTCACATAAACAGCTCAGCTAAGAAATATATTTTTTCTCAGCAAAGAAATAATAGTTTTTACCGTGTTTTCTTGTAAATTCCTTCGTGCCGGCAGCCATTTTAAGCAGGGCAAACTGACGACGTCAGTAGACGTCGTTCAAAACTCCGCCTTCTGTTCTCTGATTGGTCCGGTCAAAAATCTGCCGGAGAAATCCTTCTCTATGGGAGAAGTCCCAGATGGAGCAGTGAAGGGAAAATAGAATTGAGCGGAGCTGTGTAGGAAGGCGAGGGCCAGGCTAAGTAAAACCCATAAGATAAAGAAAATAAAACCATATATCATAGTATATGAAAGAATACATAAAATGAAAGGTCAGAGTCAGAGAGTCAGAGTCAGAGAGTCAGAGTCAGAGAGTCAGAGTCAGAGAGTCTTTATTGTCATTTGCACCGCATGTGATGAAAACGAGATTATGTACACGGGGTCCCAGTTACATCCAACAACAAATGCAAGAGAAAAACAGTAATAACATCTAGAATTAACTAAGAAAAACATCAACTAGTAATACACTAAGCCTAATATAGTGGGAATAAACAGCAGCACGAACATGAGTTTGTATGAGCAGATGGTCACAGATGAACACAGATGAACACAGCAACAAGAAAACAGATCAGCATCAGCATGATGTGATATTTTGCAGTGTTTATTTTTATTTTATTTTTATTTATTCATGAGTCTAACAGCCTCAGGGTAGAAGCTGTTCCTCAGTCTAGTGGTTCTACATTTGATGCTCCTCAACCTCCGTCCTGAGGGGAGTGGGGCAAAGAGTGAGTGTGCTGGGTGAGTGAGGTCTTTCATGATGCAGGTGGCTCTTTTCCTGCATCTGGAGGTGTAAATGTCTGTGATGGTGGGGAGACTGACTCCAACATCTTCTGTGCAGCCTTCACCACTCTCTGTAGAGCTTTCCTCTCTGCAACTGTGCAGCCTCCATGCCACACGTTGATGCTGGAGCACAGGATGCTCTCCACTGCACACCTGTAGAAGGAGGTGAGGACTGGGCTGCTCAGACCAGCTCGTCTCAGCCGTCTGAGGAAGTAGAGTCTCTGATGACCTTTCTTGATCAGGCTGGTGGTGTTGTTGCTCCAGCTGAGGTTATCATTCAAGTGTACACCCAAGTATTTGTAGCTGGAGACCACTTCCACTGCAGACCCCCCTATTTTCAGTGGGGCATGGGTGTGTTTGTTCCTTCTGAAGTCCACAATCATCTCCTTTGTCTTCTTCACATTCATGTGAAGATTATTCTCTTTGCACCAGCTCTCCAGGTGTTCCACCTCCTGTCTGTAGCTGGACTCATCATTGTTTGTGATGCATCCCACCACCGCTGTATCATCTGCAAACTTAACAATATGACAGCCTGGAAGTGTGGCTGTACAATCATATGTGAGCAGAGTGAACAGAAGGGGGCTCAGCACACATCCTTGAGGAGAGCCAGTGCTGAGGGTTATGGTGGAGGAGGAGAAGTTGTGGATCTTCACGGACTGTGGTCTGTTTGTTAAGAAGTCTAGTACCCAGTTACAAATAGAGGGGCTTAGTCCAAGTGTAGATAGTTTGTCTATCAGAGTTTGGGGGATCATGGTGTTGAAGGCAGATGTGAAGTCCACAAAGAGCAGACGCACGTATGAGTCCTTCTGATCCAGGTGGGTGAGAGCAGTGTGGACCACAGAGGAGATGGCGTCCTCTGTTGATCGGTTCTCACGGTATGCATATTGATGAGGGTCCTCGTTGATGTTGACGGCTGTCTTGATGTGGGACATGACCAGTTTCTCAAAACATTTAGCGACTATCGGGGTGAGGGCCACCGGTCTATAGTCATTCAGACCAGTCACTGTGGAGCTCTTTGGGACTGGGATGATGGTGGCGGTCTTCAGGCAGGTGGGAACTGACTCCAGTGCAAGTGAGGTGGTGAAGATGTCAGCCAGCACCTCACAGAGCTGGTCCGCACATTCCTTCAGAACTTTCCCTGGGATGTTGTCTGGACCCGTAGCTTTATGAGGGTTGATCCTTCTGAGACTGCCTCTCACTTCTGCTGCGGACACCCTGAGATGCTCTTCATCTGGTGATGAGGTGAGTCTGGTGCTAGCTGGTCTGTTTGGATCTTCAAAACGTGCATAAAACTTATTGAGGGCATCAGGCAGAGATGGGTCCCTGGGGCATTGTTTGTTCTTGCCTTTGTAATCTGTTATGCATTTAATACCCTTCCACATGCTCCGTGGGTCTTGTGAGGTGAACTGTCCCTCTATCCTCTGTGCATACGTGGCCTTGGCCTTCCTAATGCCATCCTTCAGTTCTTTCCTGCTCTTTCTCAGCTCCTCTTTATCTTTATCTTTATTAAAGGTGGCAGAAAGAAGAAGAAATCTGACCCGAACCAGTGACCTCCAGGACCCGATAAGGATAAAGCGGGTAAAGATGATGGATAGATGCTTTTGTTGAAAAGATTTACCAAATAAATCTTTTAAACAAAATCCATCCATACACATTTGAAACATGGATGAATGCAAAATGATTTTGAAGTCTATTTTATTTTGAGTTAAATGTTTATGCTNATATATATATATATGTGTGTGTGTGTGTATGTGTATGTGTATATATGTATGTGTGTGTACACAAAATGTGGGTGGATACAGTATATCTAATATATTCATCATCATCATCATCAACTTTATTCAACAGACTCGTGGTCCACAAAAAAACATGACACACACAACACATACCGAAAAAATAAAAGAATACAAAAATATATAATAAAAAATAAAATCTTATAAGAGACTTTCATACCAATGATTCCACAGAGCCGATTGGTATCTTAGCACACTGACAGAGGGATGTGAAAACATTACAATAAGACTGTTCATGGAGCTGCACAAACGACGCATAAACTTGTATATCAAATTTCTCAAATATATACAGTATATTTATTTTTCTCAAATATATACAGTATATTTTTTTGCAGACCCCCAAGCACCGGTTCACGTACCCCTGGGGGTCCGGGGACCCCAGTTTGAGAACCACTGTTCTAGAGGATTTGACAGGCTCATTAAACACCACAAATACAAAAGAAATTTCACAGCAATCCCTCACATCAATTTGTTAATTCTTAGGGTGTGTCTGGAGCGATCCATGACAGCTCTTTAATTAAAAGCAGGAACATGCGATGATAACCTCATCACAGATGTGGGAAGCCTTTTTTTTTTTTTTACTCGCGACAAGTCGATAGGACAAGGAGATTGAGTGAAATAGAAAAAACAAAAGGTGTTTCAGATAAAGACAGCAGGTGTCATATTGCACTGACAGTTTCTCTGACATCTTCTTCATCTTATTTCTGCAGGTTTGTACCTCTCATTTCATCAGATTGCATCCAATAACCATTTGTTTTATCCTTACTTTCCCTTCTTTTTTGTATTGCAGTTCTTTGATTTCCTATTTCTTCTGTCCACCTCGACTTTTTTAATTGTATGTAACAGGCTTTGAGGTTGAGCATATGTTCCCAAGGGTAAATAAATTTATCTTCTTTTCTCATCCAATGCTTTTCTGCATGAACACAGATGGTGAATTATGTGGACAGCCACCTTCATTCTTCCATTCTCTCCAATCGCCTGTTAAAGCATGTCACCTTGTCTTTGTCTCTTTTACTCTCCTCCAATTAAACTTTTGCACAGCGAGCAGGTGAGCAGGTGTCAGCGCTGCTCCTGGCAGATCTGACACTCTCTGTTCAGATGAGGAGGTTTGAACAAAGACATTGAGATGAATTGGTTTGGCAACATCTAATGATTCATTAACAAGCACAAACAATTCTAGAGGAGGAAAATAAACACAATCGTGAAGCAGCAGATGGGAAGCGCTTCGTGTGCAGCAATTTGTTGCATCAAGAAAAGATGAAGGACGCCATTGTTTTTGAAGTCCCATTTCATTGACTGTTAGCAAGTGAATGCTGATGTCTGGGTGATGTACAAGATTCATTTGTTTTAATGTCATAAAATCAAAGGTAACAGAACGCAATCTGGATATCAGTGGCAACATGATGGTCAAATAAAGGACGTTATTATCTTTAAGTCCCACCGACCGTGACAGCAAATACACTGAATGTGCTCTGACGTCTCCTGTGAGCAATACATTAGAAACCAAAAGAAGGAGTATAGAAACAAATCAAACTTTGCAGGAAGTTCATTTGGCAGCATCATTTTCCCTCTTTGAACCACTCCCCTCGGGCAGGAGGCTTCAGTCTATTCGGACCAGAACCTCCCGCCATACGACCCGTTTCTTCCCATCTGCCGTCAGACTCTTGAACATTCATAATCCTATTACTGTATAACTCTGCTTTGGTCACTTTATCACTGTATTTTAACTGCACTACTCCATTTGCACATTTTTTTTTTTGAATATTTATTTGTATTGGTTGGTGTGTACAGATGTTTTCTTTTATCTTTTATATTTTATTTGCACCTTTATGCCGAAGCAAGTTCCTAGTCTGTGAATCCTGTTCATTGGCAATGGCAATAATAAACTGACTCTCTCTCGCTCTCTCTCTCTTTGAATGCACCTTTTATTGCTGCTTTAACTTGTTGTCAAGACAGCTAAAATAATACAGTAGATTAATAAAGAAAACTCATTTCATCTGTCCATGGCTCACAATGGATTGAAAGATAGTTAACAAATGTGTCATCTTAAAATGATGAAGACATGCACTCCTTACAAATCTGGCTTCATTACATGTTTGTGCTAACTGACTTTGTCTTAGTTGGAAATAATTAGAACATTCCAGCAAGGTCAAATGATTTACAATGTTTTCATTTTAGCTTTAAGATGATTTAGTTTCATCTTTTTTGGAACAACTTGTACTCTTACTAACGCTGACATTTTTAAACAACATAAAAGATGCCATTGAAAAATATGTTGGAATGCTGCATAAACGTGTCATTGTATGTGTTCATAAACGGTTTGGATAGAAGTGTCACTGAGTATTTGCTGGTTCGCTGAATAAATGTTTCTATGCTAATATATGTTTTATTGGATTAACCTACTAGACAGATGTTTGTTTCTGATCTGGATAATATCAGCAGCATACTGTGGTGGTAACAGTGTTTGCTGGGCTCAGTAAAAATGAATATAATTTGCTATATTTTACCAAAAATACACCCAACCTAAAACATAAGACATAAGCTATAAGGCTTAAGCAACTACTGCTTAATTTGGAACAGAGGCTAACACAGAACAAACCATTAATACTTTTAATAACTAAATATATGGATACACACAATTCTGTTCTCTGCATCATGAGATTATTATTTTTATTTTATTTTATTTTTTAATGTTAAATCTGAGTTTTACATTGCTTGAACTTTACTCACAGGCTAATTTTGAACTTTTTATGTTCATTTTTTTTTTCTTGTGCTGTCTTGTTTCTAATTTATTTTCACAGACAGATCAGAAAATGATGACACCAACCTCACGTTTGTTGAAGGAATTGAATTATAAAGTAAAAGCGTTTTGATTGGGTTGTTAAAAATCCTTATTTATTTATTTATTTATTTATATATCACTGAGGCATATAATTTTGTATTTTTTTTTCTTCAAATCAGGTCCTTTTAGTCAAATCTTTAGCTTGTTTTGTGTCTTCCAATAAAGAATGGCCTTTACCCAGCTGCTCTACTTTAAGACCTATAGGGGAGTGCCGCACCAGCATTTCCCCCCAATCCACAAAGGAACTGAGGATCTAATGTTATTGGGAACCCTGACTTCCACTCTGCCTGTCTGACCAAGACATTTAGTTTCTGAAAACTCAGTTTAGCAAAGCAGACAGAGCTATAACCTCTGTTATAGACTTAAGCCATCTTAAAATGGAAAATAATAGAACATTTTGGACTTGAAGCTCCAGAATTGTACATCTATTCTAACTCAACACTAAATAGACATTTCATTCAAGCTCAGTGCTTGATGTTCATCTTTTGCAATGCAGGCAGTCTGTACAAACAGTGCAGGACTATTGAAAAGCCTACTACAGTACTAATGTAAAAACAAAAGTTTTAATTTTTCAATTTTTACTTTTGTTCATTTAAAACAAAGTGAAAATCAAAAACCTAAAATATTAGTCTGAAAATGAAGGTAATAAAAAAATGTCAACACTTATTTTCCTAAGCTGCTACTTCTTAAAAATATGATAAACACACCCATAAAAAAGGAAATGTATGGTTTTGTTGCAGCAATAGTCAATGTTTGGTGATCTGCTGTTTATGAGGACAGTATGGAGTTGCCTGAAGCAAGGATTGCTACAGCTTTATCGCCATACCAAGCACCACTCAACAGGGAGGCTCAGAAACATCAGAAGGAAAAAAGTCCCAGTTCTCCAGCCTACAGGCCTTTAGAGACACCTGAAGCAAAATCCGTTATTTTCCACCCGTAGAGCTTAAATATCAGGCATGCTGTCTTACTCACTGTTGGGCTCTTGAGGCATAGAGGCCAGACAACAAAACCACTCTCAGCCGCGGTTAAGAGACTCGGGGATCTACAAAGAACTTCAACACAACCAAAAAATAGGACTGAAAGGATGAGACATCCTTTTTCCTCGTCCTCTCTCCACTCTCTGCTGTTTGGTGGAAATGCCATCTATTCCGACGAGAGGAGGTTTTAAAGCCACGATTTGTGGCTGACCTTTTAACTTTGACATCTATCACTGACATTTGCACAGATGTTGCTAAAGACATCATGTCACCGGGAGAAAACACGTCCTTTCCAAAAGTTTTTAGTTTACCCGGAACTCGCCAACACATGAATTATTCTTAAAATGCAAATATCATCATCATCAGCTTTATTTATAAAGCGCTTTAACACAGCCACAGCTGAAACAAAGTGCTGAACATCAAATACAAACAAGATAAAAGAAAGCATAAAAACAGAGCTACAAAACTAACACACAGTGAACTATAAACTCAATTTAAAATACAATAAAATGACAAGTTAAACAGGTAGAATCAATACCAATAAAAATGAAGTAAAATCAAGTCTCAGTTGGGTTGAAGGCCAATGAGTATAGATGAGTTTTCAAACGGGTTTTAAAAATGGACAGTGAGGGGGCCTGTCGAATGTGCAAAATATGGAGATTGTACAGTTTTTTTTCTACATGCTTATTCATGTTTTGTAGCAATAGCATGGTGAATAATTAATGCATTATTGGGTAACTTCTACTAATGTGTATATGACCTTTGACAGTACAATTCTAGATTTATTAGAAGAAATAAATACTCATAGTACAGTTCTAAGTTAAAAAGAAGGTGATGTCTCTGTTAATAATTTTCATTCAGACAAATGATCTACTTTTGATTTACTTTTCATTTTTCCGAATTATGTGCCGAGAAAAAAACAATCCCCTCCGCTCAGGGAAGGCAGCACTGGTATATTTTTTTTTGTCTTGATTGAATATGACATAATACTCACAGCAGAACAATATCTTTGTCCTCACACCATCCATCACAGCTGTATGTATGAGTAATACTAAACAGGCCTGAAAAGTGCTTCTTTTGTTTGTCTTCATCACAGTGGACGAAATGAATTACATAACACAACGAGACCATCTGTTTAAATGTTGGAGGCATTCAAATCCATATGAGAAACTAAATACACATCACTACTAGTACATGTAAATGTGTGTGTGCTGTTTTTCCCCCCTCTGGACCTTATACGGGTCTTAAAGTTCCTACAGCCAAGCTCCCATGAATTGTCGGAGCTTGCGTCCATTTTGAGTAATGCATCTCTGCTGTAGTGCAGGACAGGTAGCTCTGGCGCTCCTTGGGGGACATAGCTGTTTTGTTTTCTTTATTTAAAAGCACTCATGAAAAAGGTTTGCAGCTCTTGCAAACTGGAACAATAACCTCATCTCTAACTTTTCTCCTAAGAAAGATGCTGCTAATGATGCAAGTAAAGCAATCAAGACGTTAATGTTTATCTTAATTAGTCAACATGTTTGCATTATAGCAAATCCATTGTCGTTTGTGGTTTGGAGTACAAAAAAATTGTTGTGATTGGGAAACGCTGAACTTGAAAAAGCAAAACATCATTAATTTTATATATTAATTAGATTAGAACAATTATTTTCAACAGTGTATTTGTTGTTTTTGCGGTTGCTCATGGTTATAGGGTTGAGTTTGTGTTAAAACATGTGGGTCAGGGTTATGTTTAGGCACTACACATGTAATCATCTTGGAAGCTGTCATAAACCCCACCAGGAGTTCTCAATAACAAACTTTTTAATATAAATTCAAATGTGCACTTGCAAAGCTGATTTGTGCAAACGCAGTGTGAACATCTGAATTCTACCCAGAAAAGATTAAGTCAGGCTCAGATAAGTGTCCTGCTGGGATTCGACAGCGCTAGGCATTTCCCCATCTACCGTTAAAAATTCTCTCCCTAAGAGTGGTGGGGGTGAGTGCCGAGCTAACCAGGCAGTTGTACGTGGGCAGGAGCCCAGACGGAGGAGGCGCATGGAGGTTTCACATGTGGAGTCGGACAACAAGAAGGTACAGTGTCAGGCTCAGAACCATCAAGTAATGGGGTGGTGGTGGTAGGATGCTTGACAGAAGTGGAGTGTTTATAAATGTAGGTAAACGCTGATGTTTAACAACCCGTTAAAATATATACACCAAAATACTGGAAATCACGTCTATTTGTTCAAAATTTCCAGAGGAAGACCCCCACCCACCCCCCAACCTCTGCCACCCACCATTTGCATTCTGGCATTGACTGGTTTACACTTTAAGCCCTGGAGATGTGTATATTTCCAACAGAGGGCATTCAAGGAACTATCAGGTAAGATATTAACTGATCAAACCCTTTCCACAGAACCCCACTTCAATAGATCTGGACTCTCCCGGTTTTAAATAAGTAGCTTTTATCTTATCTAATCAGGTTAGCTCCAAACTAACAGCTGCCTTTCATCTACCACTCCAACAAACACTTTTCTCTGTCTATGCGTTGAATGATATCAACTTAATGTAGTTCTCTTCAAAATGAATTTTTGGGCATCGAGAGTTCGCACAGAATCCAAGAGGGACACGTTTCTAAACCCCAACACTATGGAAGTTGTTTCCAAACTCAAATAGGTCTTGGTTAAAAAAATAAAATGTACACTGCTCTTGTAGAATATCTCATAAAGTATGAAATATATTCACTCATCTTCTCTGCTGTCAGTCAAAGACAATATCCTGTGAGCAGCCAGCAGCTTCTTAATATGCTAAATCAAACAAGGCAGTGGAATTGAGTTTGGTGTCCCAGTGTAACATAAGCAAATATAGCCTGACAACTCGTATTGAAGGAGACTTTTAAAAAAGACTGGCTTTGCCTGGATGTTGGGACCACCAAGACTACATTGAGTTTAGCCACAGCCAGAAGACACCTTGTCTGCAGAGGGAGCTGAACAAACAACTGTCTAAGCCTCAAATCCACCAAGTCTGAAGGAACATGAGGAAGTGGCTTGGCATGATCCTGACCAGGATGTCCATCTGTGGGAATGTGTCTTGTGTGGAGATCTTTGGATCTTCCAAGCAGCAGGAGTCAGGCAGAGGATGCAGCAGTCTCTGGTAAAGTTATACAGTATATTAATGTGGGTTACAGATATGGATGTTTTAAACAAGATAATTGGTCAGTTTTCACTCTTATCACAGAGTAATAAAACTTACAGGTAATAAAAAATAAATAAAGTCTAATACAAACAGCCTGGTTTGGTAACTGTTGGACATCGTGGTTCTGCTGTGGGACTCTACTGCCCCCTTGTGGTGCCTCCTTGCTCTACACCTCAGGTTCAACACACACTGACACTGTTTGTAGTGACATTTACCATGAAAAAGCAATATGGGAAAGCAGGGTGAGATGTTGTTTCATAAAGGCAACTTGGTATTCAGCAACCGTGCTGTATTTATGTTTTATTGCAGCTCATAGACCCAGAGGAAGACCCAGGACACGCTGGAGGGACTTCTGGGCTGGCCTGGGAACGCCTTGGGATTCTCCCGGAGGATCTGGCCCAAGTGGCTGGGGAGAGGGAAATCTGGGTCTCCTTACTTAAGATGCTACCCCGCAACCCGAGCCCGGATAAGCGGAAGAAAATGGATGGATGCAGCTCATATTGTGTAATTTATCTATTTTTTTTTTAAACTCAGTATAGTCAATTTATTCTAATAATCATAGACTGGATTACCAAAATGTAAGGACCTGGTTGCTTGCCTGTTTATATTATTATTATTAAAAATAAATAAAAAATTTATGGAAAAACAGATCAAGTCAGCAGTTACTGTAATAAGCTGTAGATGGACATAAAGTAATTACTTTCAAAAGTGTCAATGAAATCTGTTCAGTGGTTCATGAGATGTTTTATAAATAAACCAGACTGACTCAATACTGTAGTTATTTTTTAAAAGTTAAGCCAGGATCTTGCTGTAAGAGGAGCACTTGCACATGGCGTGGACATCTTATGATCTCACTGGTTATTTCCTGATAAAGGTTTGAATAAATAAAAAATAAATTAATCTTGGAGTGTTGTGAATGGGTCTCTGCTACAACCACACAAAGCTTTACTGCAGTATCTGTCAAACTGACTGAGCTATAGCTATTTTTGTGTTTTCTGAAGTCAGTTGGCTGTGGCAGCCATCTTGAGCTTCCAAACACTAAAGACCTCGTTTTATGAATGTTTCTATAAAATCTGTTCAGTGGTTCAAGAGATATTTTGCTAACAGAGTTAACTCCAAATACCTAATAGCAAATCTATTTTTCACAAAACAAGTCAGATTAGTTTCAGCCACTAACACAGAAAAAATGAGGTCAACATCTGTAAAAAGGTGACATAGCTGTTTTTGTTTTAAAGTTAGTTGGCTGTGAGGCAACATCTGTAAAAAGGTGACATAGCTGTTTTTGTTTTAAAGTTAGTTGGCTGTGGCAGCCATCTTCTTCCTAAAGTTAATCAGTAGATGTACATCGGATGAGTACTTTCTGCTGGTTTGATTCATTTTTGTCCAGAGGTTCCTGTGATAATTAAATAATGAAAAATAATTATGGCAGCCTTTTCATAAGATGTTAAAATAGGAAACTATGGTTGAACACTAATACTGAAAAAATGTAGTTGGTCAGGTTTACTTTAAAGCTAATCAGATTGTCATAGAGACAGCAAAGAAACAGTCATATCCAAATATTAGTTTTGTTTATTGAATAAACTCATTTTTTTGAGGTTAAGAGAAAAACTTTTCAGTTTGACTGACTCATCTCAAACAGGCTCCTGATTTTAGAAGACGTGAACTCGTAAACCTTTTTTCTTAGAGAACTCTGAAGAGCTTTAATAAAAAGCAGCGAGCTCAAAGTAGAACTACCGGTACTCTTTAACACAACTGCTTATTAGCTCTGATTTTTATGCTTTTTCAGAGAAATTACCGTAGTTGCTTTGTCATGTTTAATACAACCATTTAACAGAAGTGCTGCAATATTTGTAACTCCCAATGTTTTTTTTTTTTTTATTCACGTCTTGTTGTAAACTGGGAACCAGACAAAATGTGTATCATGGCAGATCTGGAAGAATACAAGTTTAAGACAAGTTACTTTTGTTTTGTTGGAGATAATTCTCAATCATTTATATTAAAAAGTCTAATAAATGTATATTTAGATATTGATACTGTATATAAACAAATGGTGGTGAAAAATGTGCTTGACGTTATCAAATCTACCGTATTTACAATATTCAAATCAAATATCTCAGGTAATAAAATCTAAATATTATTTCAAATAAAAATAATACAAAGGCAAAGATTTGTATGTGCACAAAAAATAAAGTTGTAAAATGATAATGTGAGAAAACCTAAATGCTCATCAGGTCTTTCATTATGAACAATCCATTGCTCATAAATACAAAAATGTGCACATAGAAATATAAAAGACTGCAATTAGTGACAAAATTGTGGTTATTTGATTATTTATTTCATCCAAACACCAGTGCAACAATACAGCACACAGATTACAGCCTGGCCATGACAAGCTCCTCTTAAAATGAGAACATCCTGCTGTCTTCTCCAGCAGTTCAGATGTCTTTAAAAATTATAATAAAATTAAGACCCAATTCTGTTTTAGAGGGGCATTTATCATCTAATATTACCCAAGAATGACTTATATACAATATACCTTCTCATTATAAAAATACACATACTGTAAAGTATGTTTGAGAAAAGAAAAGGAATGAAAAGATTTAAAGTGTAGGAAATATAGTCAGAACAAAAATCAACCCACGGGAACTCAATGTTAATTCCAGATGGGAAAAATTCTAAGAGCATCTGAGCATGGCATAAATACTGTAAACTAAACTAAAATAAAACATTAGAGCACACATTAGAGCACCCATAGTCTGGAGAATACTGGGACTGATAAATCAACACATTCGAAGCGTATGGCTTGTCTGGTTAAGAAGGCAATTCAAGGAACAACAGTAGCAAGTGAAAGGATCCTGGTCACGTGAGACACGTGGAGTTGTGTAAGTGTCTGCAGAGCAAACTGAGGCGACGGGCTGGCTGAAGTCAAGGCCCATGTTTGCTCCGGCTCTTCAGTGAAAACACGTCTCCTTCGTGTTTCAGATCATTCTCCTGCAGCTCCGTCTTATAATTTAGCAGATCAAAGAAGATGCCATCTGGAAGGCTCCAGGCTCGGGGTTTGCTTCCTCACAGTCCCTGCCCGAGACCGGTGCCTTCAGTCCAGCTGCTATTTGAGGAAGCCTTTATAAAGCAGCTGTGAGTGACTGGTCTCCCTCTCGTTCTCCAAACATAAGAGCAGGTCCCGAATGTTGACCCGTGTGATGCGCTGTCTAAAGAACTGTCTGGAGCCTGCTCCGCTGGAGCCTCCAGGCTGGGAGGGGCCTGACCCTGCACCCTGTGAGCAAACACCAGAAATACACTTAGCCTTTTACACACTTTTTATTTCATCTCTCGCAACATTTCCATGCAAACACAGAGCTTCTTAGCAAAAGGTCTCATACTCGTCACCTCGGCAGTTGCACCCCTGACAGGGGAGTCAGCTTTCCGTTTTTTCCTTGGGCCGATTGCTGCCAGAGCTGTTAGGTTGGCTTCTCTCTGCCTGATCTGAGCCTCCTTCAGCTGCTCCATCTGAAAAACACACACCACACAGATTATTCACACTCACAAAGGAAAGCAACTGTTCACACACTTATTTTAACATATAATTACCTCTTTGGCCTTCTGCTTAAGTCTGAGTTGTTCAGGGTCTTCTTGTCGTGACCTCGACTGCAGGTAATGCAGAGGACATTTTAATATTTCAAGATGGATATGTTCAATTCATTAAAATGACCATTTTATTCATTCACTCACTCATAGTTTGCATATCTGTTGGCTAGCAGCAGAGAAATTGTATATTAATGTAAACGACCCAAGATCACACTGTGACCTTATCTATGCAATTATATTTGTAAGATTCCTCCTGCCAGGTTTCTGTAGCCCTGTTTAAATAATGCTGAGTCACTCCAGGGAGGTGTTGCAGCTTCAAATTCATTAATTACATTACCGTATTTCTCGCCATATAAGTCTAACCTTTTTGCATAAATTTGCAAGTCCTGCAACTCAATACAACGAAGTGACTAATATACGCCCCCTCCCATATTTGTAACCCAATCTTTGGCTGAGATCTGACAATTTCATTCATTCTGACATGAAAAAGATCAAACACTAACATTTGCAGCCACTAGAGGGCACTTATGGCAAGCCAAGTGTCTCATTAATAGTTAAAAGTGGCTATTAATGAGACACTTGGCTTGCCATACAAAGCCACCTTCGTCTCGCTCTGAACTCCTGGAGCAAACATCAAATCATCTGTATTTCGTCGCGCCGCCCCGGCGAGATGCAGCTGATTTGACCATCAAAGTGTTTTTTTTTTTAAGGAAAAGTTCAACTGAGACACACCTTTGCTATAATTTCAAGCAATCAAATAATTGTTTTTAAGTATTAATCTTGTTAAATTCTTATTAAAGTCCTCCCGTGCATGCTCACGAGGCCGCCATTTTGCCAGTTAATCCATTTTTGGCACAACACCGGCCCACATTTCCCGGTGGTCAGCGGTTACGCAAAGTAGATGCGACTTACACGACGAAGCAACTTGTTTATGTTTTTTTCCACTGCGACGTGTATGGCGGCAAGTAGGGTACTTTTTTTATTTCCCTCGTTAAAGCTGTATTTACACTGATCCCAAATAATAAAGTCAGAAAAGTCAAGTCAAGTCAATTTTATTTCTATAGCACAGCTTAAAGAAAAGTTACTAATCAAGCTACAGACAGTTTCAGTGGGTGACATCAATAAGTAAACACAGATTATCCAGTCTAAGTGCATGCGCGTAGGCAGGGGGGGTTCGCTCGGTTCGAACGAACCGCCCACTTTGCCTATGAAGTCCCGTCTAGGGATTTTATGAAGGGCGGTTCGTTTAAAGAAAAAATGGACCTTGAAATAGCAACACGCCTCGGTGGTTCACTGGAAACGCATCGGGTTACCGCTCCAAAGCTTTTCTCGACTCGGGTTCGAATCTCACCTGGTTGAACTTATTTTACGTTTGTCTTTTATTGGATTTTTTTTTTAAGAGTTAATATGCCTGTGGTTAACACAAACTCCTTTTTATTTATTTTTTATCCAATAAAAGACAAACGTAAAATAAGTTCAACCAGGTGAGATTCGAACCCGAGTCGAGAAAAGCTTTGGAGCGGTAACCCAACGCGTTTCCAGTGAACCACCAAGGCGTGTTACCGTTTCAAGGTCCACGTTTCCTTTAAACGAACCGCCCCTCATAAAATCCTGGCTACGCACATGAAGTGTATTAGTTAATAAATAAAATTTAATAAAAACATAAAAGGAACAGATGTGAACATACATGAAACTGGCCTCTACACCATCATTGCTAAAAACCTCAACACTTAAAATCCACACCTTCAACATACTGTATATTACAACTAGACAGGAGCGTTACACAAAAGTTGAAACAAAATCAAAATGTTCCCCCAATGGACTGGCTGCACAATAAATTTTAAGTCTATGTAAGCAGATGAGACTTTTTATCTGACTACAACATTAAAATACAAACTTCAAACATATTATTTTTAGGCATTGACATCTGTTGACATCCCACTGTAATACAAGATGCTAAAAGTAACACAATGTTGTTTAAGTGTTGTTAACTTGAGATGTTGGCCTTTTGGAGTGCCGTAACATCAGATTAACTTTTGTCTTAATAGAGTAACAATTAATAACTCACTTCAATGAAAATTTGTTTATGTGATTTTACAAAATGTGATCAAATGTACCTGAAAGTTTAGTTTATTATTTAATTAAAACTATGGAAAGTTTATCTCTCAACAATGACTCATTTTATTATAGTTTGGAATAACATTGACATGCTCCAATAGTTAACAGAACAGTGCTTAAGTGGTTTTGACGTAAAGCGATTTATTCATGCGAGCTAAAATGTTACAAAATATTTGTTTTGCCAAATTCTTCTTTAAAATCCAAGCAAATAAGCAGTTTTTTTTTTTTAAATAATTGAACTGTGGCATCAACAGCCAGTTTAAAGTCACATTAAATCCATCCATCCAAATGTGTACAGTTTCTAAAGGTGAAATGCTGATCATACAGGAAACAACTTTTATTTTCCAGCAGCTTATTTTATAATTATTTGTTGACCAAATTTAGATTTTTTTTTAAACCTCGATTTTACATTTGCTCCCTAAATGATTTCAAGCCATTTAAAATAAACCAGTACGGAAAACTGAATATTTCAGGAGCATTTTTAACTGGTCAAATTCAAACTTTCTACATGTACATATCCAGAAATGTTTTAGTAAAAATATATTTTTTAAAGATTACATATTAGACAGGGACATCCACCAGCTCAGCAACTGTAGTATCAAATTCTGTTCAAACTTGTAGCTGGATGCCTGTACATATCTAACAAAATGAAGTGTCAAACTGACTGGGGTCTTTTAGACCAGTTTAATATTTACAAATGTACAAACCAGTCCGTGGGAATTTAAAAAATGGGTGTAAAACGTTTTTAAAACCCACTGTGAATTTATAATCACACTAAAAATGGCTTAATATTTTTAATATACCCTCAAGAAAACATGTAACTTGATGAATGATTCCACAGAAGCTGTAATTTTTAGGGTTTATTCATTATGCATCACACCCTTTCCACATAAATAAATAAATACTCGGTTTACCTTGGCAGCCTTCATAAGAATCTCTCTTTCCTGCTCATCTTTCCGTAGCTTCTCCACCTGATCCAGCTGCTCAAAATATTTGAGTTGGGCTCGCACATTGCTGACCTGCTCATACCGCTCGTCCTCCTAAGGGTTGTGTGAAAACAGAAAATAAGAGAGATTAAGAGCAACTAAAAGCAAAATACATGACTTCATTTAGGTAGGACTATATTTTGTCTGACTGTATTTTTGCTTTTTAAATACTTTTGTATTTTCTTGATTTGTTTTTACATTTGTACCTTTTGTCAAGACTTTTATTTTGAAAGCTAATAAATAAGTATGATTTACGTACAACTTGAAGAACCCAACTCTTAATCAATCCTCACTTTATAACTTGTATTCTTCTGTTGTGCCACATGTGATGCCTTTTCCAAGAGGACCCGCAGCCGTTGCTGTGTAGCATGGGATATGTAGTTAATCACGTGTGTGCCCAAGTTGTTGACATCAAACTTCTTCCCTGCAACAAAAAGTGAGTGTGGAGAAAAAGAAAAATGAATGAGTCCAACTTGAATGTTGAACATTTTGACATACCGGTAACTTTCTCTCACCAATTTCCAGAGCTATCCGAGTGAGCGAGGAGACGGAGAGAAAAGTCTCATCCGGACAGGACCGAGTCACCATGCCGACAAGCTGAGAGCTGCTGGCCAAGATACGGGCGCTTTCCTCCGATAAGTTGACTCCTGCCATGGAAGCCACATCGTTGATATCATCGTCATCCCTGTTTAAATAAAAAACTATAGAGTCAAACACAACGAGCTACAGAGTTTTTACCATTTTATTTTGCATACTTTTGCAAAAAAGGGCAACCAGTATTAGTAGTAGTCTAACAATTAGTTTGACAAATAATTTAAATTTATCACAACCATCATGTAAATATGAGCTCTTACTGTTCCTCCAACTTTCTCTAGCCGGAGAGCAGCAAGCTAACGGAGAGCTGCTTATGTGTTCAAACATTTTCAGAGTGAACTTAGATATGGAGAAATCTGTTCAAAAACCTTACTTTATGTGCCAGCAGGCCTTTGAAGATGTTCAATGAAAAATAAAACAAGAGTACCGTATGGCACGGTATAATATACGGAACATTGTACACTTGTCAACAAAATATTATTCAGCCATATATGGCAATGGCCTGGGCAAGCAAATACCTTGTCTAACATTTGACCTTGATTTGTGACCTTGGCGTTAGAGGTGGGATGATAAAAAGTGTATGTGACACACTAACTAGTGGTGATGCAGGAATGTATGAAGTTTTGTTAAATTATCTTGAGCAGATCAGAAGTTATGGATGGGACAAAAGAAAGTTAACGTACATAAGTAAAGATGGATGAACGGACGGCACCATAAAACGTTAGCCATCGACAGGCATCAACAGGCATATGAAAACCACAAACCTGAATGTTCCTCCTGCCGCTTCCTTCAGATTGTTCTTCTGAGCATCAAAAACAGACGCCTGACTGAGCCCTCCTCTGACCCCCAGAGACAGCGGTTGTTTCACAACTAAAAAACATAAATGGAGACAAAAGGTTAGTTTTTGCAGCTTATCAAGAAGAATCAATTATATTAGTCGTTAAAGTTGACTTTGTACACGCTAAAGTCCAAATTTATTGAGTCAAAGTCAACTTTATTGTCAGATCTGCAATATGTACTGTACAGGACATACACAGGACCGAAATTGCGTTTCTCTCAGTCCCTCGGTGCAACAGTAAACATCTAAACATTGAAACACTGAAACATATAATAATAGACATAAGCATAAAATAGTAAAACTAACACTGTCCTGAGTTTTTGCATAGTGGTATAAGAGTATGAAAATTTACACCAACTCTAAAACTAAAACATTAAACATTTAATGAACATAATACTGTCCTGAGTTTTTGCATACTAGTATAAAAAAAAGAGTATAAAAAGTATAACTAAAATAAACTAAAGGTTTCTAGCATTGACATTTGCAAAGTGGCAAAGCAGCGTATGAGTTAATGTACACAGTATATGTATGAGGTAGTAGTTGATGTTGTTATAGAGGCAAAAAGTGGCATATGCAGTAAGGCACATTGGGCATCCCTAAATAAGACCGTTCAGAGCACACTGTATATGTATCAGCAGTGGTGTAGATATTAGAGTAGTGTAAATGTAAACAGTAGTAATTAAATGTAAGCAGTAGTAATAAAAGTAAACAGTATTAATAAATGTAAACAGAGAATGTAAACAGTATTATGACTATAGGCAGTGATGTAATACAAACATTAGTGCAAGTATGAGAAGTAGTGCAAACTGTATGAGCACATGACCGAGAGTTTAGTGAATAACCCGTTTGATGACACAGAGTCCAGTGTTAAAATCTTTGTGTTGTGTGGTAATGTGTGAGAAAGTTTTAGTGTTAAGGCAGTTCAAATGGGAGGGGGGGCAGAGCAGGCAGAGTGTTTAGCATCCTGACTGCCTGATGAACAGAGCTGTCGTTAAAGTTGACTTTGTACACGCTAAAGTCCAAATTTATTGAAAAGTTACATTTAAAAAAAATTGTCTCCCACTGGGACATACAAGCAACAATCCAGTAGTTTATTAATCTGGTAATTGTACAAAACATAAATGTAACAAGCGTAAAATACACAGAAGAAAAGACTTGTTGAACCCACACCTGCTGGCATTTGTTTAACCACCTGACCAACAAGTATGCGGTTAGGAGCTTGACCCCTGATTGCTAGCATGGGAGATTGAGTCAGCGTCACCTGAGGCCTCACCACAGTCCCCTGTTGCTGGGGCACAATCTGCACACATTTACAGAGAAAGAATGACTAACACACAGCAGCTAAAGCAAAAGCCATGTTTGCACATCTACATGCCAAGTGTGTCATCTGAAAGTGTCAGGGGCATCAACGTTACCAGTCCAGGTTTACTGTTGGGTGTCTGCGACAGGCTGACGGTAGTTTTGGTTGTGGCCGTGCCTGTGGTGGCAGCGGAGGAGAGGGGAGGTCGCAGTACCACAGCGCTGAGGGCAGAGGAGGCTGTGGCAGCAGGCTGGGTGCTTGGCAGAGGCAGCAGGCTCTGCTGGATGAAGGCCTCGGTGTCCGGAGTCATCAGACGCAGAGCTGGAAGACTTCTCTACAGGCAGTAAAAGGAAACGGAGGGATAATGTTTGGTGTAGAAGACACTAGTAATATTTGTAAAGTAACTGAATGTCCACACACTTGTTCAGCTTTTATCAGAACTCTTCTTTATGCCAGCGCAGAACCAACACAGCATATAACATGAGCAGCAGGACCGAACCAGAGCCGTATATATAGAGAGTTCTGACACTCTTTGAAGTCGCCAACTGGCAGTCAATCGTTCCAAACAACGGCCATGGAAACCTTGTGGAGCTGCGCCCTCTGGCGGCAACGGAGCGCTACTGCAGGCAGAGTCAGACTGTTAAACAGAGCATGGAACAAATCGCCCCCTCCATGACCCACGTGACTTCCGCATTCCATTCTTACAACGGATCTCTATGGAAGTGTCGCAACTCTCACTTTATATGGCTCTGACACAGATCACTCAGCTGGCGTTACCATGACAACCACCTATGTGCAGCACAGTGACTAACTGTAACTAACTGTAACTAACTGCTGAAATATCAGTCCTTATATGACATCTCCCCTTTTAAACTTTTGTTTTCTCTTTCCTTCCATAACACTTCATAACAAGTTTATATATATATATATATAACCAGGAAGACAAACAGAACAGATTAACATCAAAATTAGTGCATTTGGAACATGCGACAACATGCGACATCAAAATTAGTGCATTCGTACTTCTACTCCTCTATCTTTTTTTGTTTTGTTTTACAATGTAAGCCTGACCACAGGTTTACTAAGCCTACCGGACCGCGTGAACAACTGTCCGTCTTGTGCAGGAAGTGGACAGGCCTGCACAACTGGTGATGCACTGTCTGTAGAGATGGTAGGTTCAGCCTGTTGCACAGTAGATTCAGGCTGTGGACGTTGTAGAGCAGATTGATCTACTGTGGCACATTATTTCCCAGTGACCCACCTTTTTGCATTTGTTGCAGGTCGATCTCTTAGCTGGGCATTTATCTTGGTCTTTATGCTTTATTTTGCCACATCTTCCACATTTTGGTTCTGTTGTTCGATCTCCACTTTCCCTCTTTTTGTTTTTCCATTGTGGACGTCCCCTGTATGATTTAGCTTGTGCGATCTCCTGTACTGCTGCGCACGCCTCACTCTGCTGGGACATCTGCCTGGACACCTCCTCGGACTGGCGCACAGCTTGAATAGTTTGGGCTAACGTGAGTGTTGACTCTAGCTGCAGTTTACGTGACAGCTCTTTGTCATTAATGCCCACTACTATGCGGTCTCTAATGTGCTCCTCTCTGTGTGTCCCAAAGTCACAATGTTCAGATAGGTCATACAAGGCTCTGATAAACGTTTCAACGTTCTCACCGGGCCGTTGCACTCTCTGGTGGAAACATGCGCGCTCGTGAATTACGTTCCTTTTGGGGTAGAAGTACTCGTCGTATTTTCCTAACACGACGTCAAATTTATTTTGATCATCCTCCTCAAAAGTGAAAGCCTTAAAAATGTTTTCAGCCTCCGGGCCCATGGCGTATATTAAAGAACTAACCTGGACCTCGCCGTCCTCTTTATTCAGTTTTGTCGCCAACCGAAAGCGGTTGAAACGTTGCTTCCAATCTTCCCATTCTGTTGGGCGGTCAAATGGAAAACTCACCGGTGGGTTGAACTTGGCCATTTTCCTGAAGTCGTGTGTCCAACGTCGACTTCTGACACCATGTAAAGTAACTGAATGTCCACACAGAACTCTTCTTTATGCCAGCTCAGAACCAACACAGCATAACAAGAGCAACAGGGCCGAATGACATAGATCACTCAGCTGGCGTTTCCATGACAACCCGCCTAACGGACGGCACACTGACTAACTGTCGTTTCTAACTGCTGAAATAACAGTCCTTATATGACAATACAGTATTAGCTACAGAAGACACAGAAAGTCCCTGCAGTGTGAAGAAATGACAGTTCAGTTTGCTTTAGCTTTATTCTTACAACACTTGGATATAAATTGCCTTCTGCACCGTGTTGTGTAAAGTTCTTGTGTCTTTTTGGCCTTTTACAAAAAGTTTGTTTTCATTTCTTTACGTCACTGCTTCAATATGATTTTGATCAACAAGGACTGAAAACTTTCTCTTGCCTCATGAAGAACATGTTGGTTTGCTTTACAATGAGCCTCATTATTTCTGACATTGGTAGAAATATTGAGAAAGTTAAACTATGAATGTGTCTTTCACACTGTGGGTCAAGGTTCAGAAACATTCTGCAACTAACTGCTTTTTCAGAAAGTCTTTATCATATCTGATATTATCAAACTGAACAATTTTATCTTAGTGTTCACACTTTAATAGGCGTATAACCAGCTAAAGTATTAAAGTAGTCTACATTGTTATTCAACGATGCCGATTATTGATGGAAACCACAAACGACCTGAACATGCCTCAGTGCGTTTGTGTATGTCGTCTAATGAGCACATTATCTAATAATTTAGACTGTATGTCACTTCTTCACCTTTTTGAGCTGACTTGCTTATTACTGGTTGACCCATGCAAAGCTACAGCACACAAAAATACAAAAGAGAGAAAGAAACTGAGCACTGTTTTTTTATTTTATTTTTTTATTTTTTTAACGATATGAAGATAAACAAGAAGAAGAAGAAGATAAACATATCTTGTTTTGCTTGGGTTTGTTGAATTTGTATAGCTGGATTTTAATATTTTATTTAAAACGGTCATGCTATTACCGGTATTTGTTATACACTGATAATAAAATACAAGACGTTTTTTTAAGAGTCATCTCTAAATGCTGAAAACTGTCTTAAAAACATCACAAAAAGTTTAATCATGCCATCTGAACATTTAAAAATAAATAAATAAAAAATGTCCAGATGACATGATTTAACTTTTTGGTGATTTATTTACTGGGATGATTGAGCCTACTTACTCTTTTTTTGTTTTAAAAATATGTCTTTAGATTTTTTTGTATTAAAATATTAGTGTAAATTTCTGACAACATGCTAGAATTATATATAGTACATTACATAACAATGATCTTGAAAAACTATTAACATCTGTAAGGTTTCTGTGTGGATACATTACTGTATAGTTGTGCCGGCTCATTTGCAGAAATTCAGGATATTACCAACCATACTAAGAGTTTCACAAATTAAACTACTTCTGTAACAGCCTGAGCACACTTTTGAACAATAATCATAAGCTGTCCTTTAAACAAAGAAATAAAAAAATGACCAAAAACATGTTAGGCTGTCTTCAGGCCCAGGCCTCCCTTGCAAAAGAGATCTGTGATCTCAATGGGATTTGCCTGGTTAAATAAAGGTTAATAATAACCGAGGATTTAAAAACAATTTGTTGAATAACTTTTTTTAATATACAAAAAAGTGCCTCTCAGCTAAGCAAGCCAGAGATATACATTTATAAATATGGATGTAAAGAAACAAGGTTTACAATTTAATGAAAATACCAGATTGACAACTATGAAACAGACAGATAAGACCAAAATATTTTGTAAACTTGTAACCTGAACATGAAACAATTGTCATTTTACAGTTTACTGCATATTTTTTATGTAGTCAAGTGAATACATTTCAAAACATCGACTTTAAATGCAAAAAAGCCTTTTTCCCCATACATTTATGATTTCTGGGGTGTCATTTATCTTACCTTAAGAAAAGGTACAAGGTATGGCTGAGGTGAAGAGTTTAGCTCCCGATACAACCTACTGGTGAAATCCTCAGGCTCTATCTTTGCTTCCTGTTAAAATAAAGAGAACAGTTTAAGAAAAAAAGCCCACTATAAACTTAGAAAGTCAAATACAGATGTAAAAAAAAATAATAAATACCAGCAGGCTCTTGACCAGCTCCTTGACGTTTGCCGTAGTCCCAGATGATTGTTTTCCACTGGATGCTAACTTGATAAGTGTAGAGAAAAAGTTTCTACACTTTTTTACGTTCTCCAGTGTTTCCTAAAAGAAGCCAAAAAATAAATTAAAAAACATTAAATTAAAAACATACAGAAATACTTGAAAAATTAAGTAACTAACTATGGTAATTCAAGATTTGTAGGTCCAACCCCTCACACCCCCACCAATTCCATCCATTCATTGTCTTTCTCTTGTTCTGGAATCGGGTCGAAGGGGCAGCAGCTAGAGCAGGGAGGCCCAGACATCTCTTTCCACAGACACCTCTTCTAGGTCTTCTGGGGAGATTCCAAGGCGTTCCCAGGTCATCCAAGAGACAGTCTCTCTAGCATGTCCTGAGTCTTCCTTGGGACCTCTTCCCAATTGGATATGCCTGAAGCACCTCCCTAGGGAGGTGCCCAGGGGGTATCCCTACCAGATGCCCAAACTACCATGGAGGTTTTCAACTACCTCAGCAACCTCAGCCACGGTTATGGACAGACCAACCCCAAAGTTCCCGACTCCACTTCCTCCATGGAAGACGTGCCAGTGGGATTGAGAAGGTCTAAGAATTATTCCTTTCACTTCCCGACAACATTACTGGTGAAGTCAACAGCCCCCCACCCTAGCTGAAAACAGTGTTAGTAAAGTGCTGCTTTCCCTTCCTCAGCCGTGTGATGATTTGCCAGAATCTCCTCAGAGCCAATTAGGAGTCCCTTGGCATGATGATACTCTTCAGCTGCCTCAAAAGTCCTAGCAGCCAACAAGGTTTGATAGGACTCCTTCAGCTTGCTGGCCTCACTAACCCAGGGTGTTCACCAGAGTTTAAACATAGTGTTAGGTTACGTATTTATCTAGACTGATCCTGGGGGTTTTGATCTGCTCAGAGACGGGATTATAATGAAATTATGACCCGGTTCTGACTGGGTTAAATGGGGCCAGCAACTCTAAAGAGAGTCTCCCAGAGATTCAATATCTGTCAAGGAATAGAGTTTAATTTTGCTTGCTACATCACATAGAAGGGCTTTTGTAGCACCATCTACTATTTCCTTACACGTCAAACCATGTAAGATCTGTTGAGATCACACTTAGTCACACCCCTTCATACATGTGACGGTTGTGCTTCCCTTCTGCGAAGGAGGAGTCTAGGCCCTATAAATCAGTAATGACACAAGACATCAGCCCTTCCGGTTTGTGATCGCGTCATAGACCGGACTGGCCAGCGCTATAAACTGTAACATTTTCCTGCCTTGATTTTAATACAATTTGTAAAACTGAATTCACATTTCCTTGATTTATTGTTAGTGTGAGTGCTGCTTCTGAGGGAAGTTTGAACGGGGGGAGCAGCGTGGGCTGGAGGTGGGTCCTGGGTCTGAGAGGAGGCCTAAGGCCCACGGCTAGCAGCAGCTTGCTGCAGGGACCGGTGAACCGCAGCCAGCTCCCGTTCTAACAATTGCCACCCACAAAAAGTACCAACAGCCTTGCGGACACAATTCAAGGACGCTGCCTCAACAATGGAAGAATGAAACATGACCCACTCAGACTCAATATTCCTCGTCTCAGTTGGGATGCAGTTAAAGCTCTCTCTGAGATGTGAGTTATTTTAAGATCTTTCTGGTGGGTACTTCTGCCAGGTGTTCCCAGCAAACCCTAACTACACATTTGGGTCTACCGGGTCTGCCCGGCATCTTCCCCTACCATCTAATCCAAATCACCACCAGGTGGTGATCATTTGACAGCTCAGCTCCTCTCTTCACCTGTCTGTCCAAAAAATATGGCTGCAGATCAGATGACATGACTACAAAGTTGGTCATTAATCTGCGGCCTAGGGTGTCTTGGTGCCATATGCACTCATCAACACCCTTTTGTTTGAACATGGTGGTTGCGATGGACAAACTGTGACTAGCACAGAAGTCCAAAAACAGAACATCACTGAAGTTCAGATCAGAGAGGCCGTTCCTCCCAATCACATCCCTCCAGGACACACTGCCATTACCGACGTGGGCATTGAAGTCCTCCAGCAGAATAAAGGAGTCCCCAGCTGGAGCACCTTTCAGCAACCCACTAGGGACTTCAAGAAGGCTGGATACTCTGAACTGCTGTTTGGTGCGTAGGCATAAACCATCAGAGCCCATCTCACCTGTTGGTGCAAGGAAGCTACCCTCTCATCTGCAGAGGAAAACTTCAAAACACAGACACCAAACTGGGGGAGCTAAGAGTAGACCCAGCTCGGCATCTCTCACTACGGGCAACACCAAAGTGGAATAAGGTCGAGCCCCTCTCAAGAAGACTGGTTCCAGAGCCCATGCTGTGTGTCAAGGTAAATGGACTGTACTTATTTAGCTCTTTCCTATCTGATCAAGATACTCAAAGCTCTTTATAACACAATCTGTGCCCTCATTTAACCATTCATACAACACTCTACTATATCTGTACAAAGACTACGGTAATCAGCTTTAGATCGCATTCAGACACTGATGGGACACACATCGGAGGCAATGAGGGGTTCAGTGTCTTGCGCAGGGGCACTTCAACATGGGACTGCTGATGGAATCAAACCCCCAACTCTCGAATTGGATAACGACTGGTCTAACCACTCATACACATCTGCCCTAAACTATGAAACTAGGTGAACCAAACTATATCTAATCAGTAACTTTTAACCTCATGCACAATATCAGGGTCCTTCCTAACCAGAGAAGTGACGTTTCATATTCCAAGAGCCAGCTTTTGTAAGCCAGGGTCAGAGTGCCAAGGCTCCTGCCTTTGGCTACAACCCATGGCACTTTGGACCTGACTTGCTTGGTCCCTCCTGCAGGTAGTGGGCATGTTGCTCATTCGAGCTGAGCCCAACTGAACCCCATGGGTAGAATCCAGGTCACCAGGCACTCGCTAGCAGGGTCCTCCTCCTGGCCTGGCTCCAGGGTGGAGCCCCAGTAACCCACGTCTAGGCAAGGAATATTGAGCTCCCTGTTGTTTTCTGTCCATAAAAGTCTTTTGAATCGCACTTTGTCTGACTTGTCACCTAGGACCAATCTGCTTTGGGAGACCCTACAAGGGGTAACTGCCCCGACAGCAAAGCTCTTAGGATCATTCAGGCTGTCAAACTCCAGTGGCAATTTTTTTTAAAAACAATTTACAGAAAAAAACTAGTCTAGGTTAACACTTCTCACTTACAGCTGAGACTGCTGTTGGAGTGACAGGCGTTGCCTTGGCCCCGAGGGCCCCCATCCTCTGGGTTATTGCTGCTGCAGGCTGGATTGTGGTAGATGCTCCGGTGCAGGTGGAATTTCCTCCCAGTACAATGGTATTCTGAATGGGTCAGTGAATATAGAAATGAGATAAGTGATAAAATATGACTGATTCTGACATGTCTGGTTCTGAGGCAGTTCACATTTTACTTTATCATACTTTATTATGTCTCAGGAATTAAAAAAAATGTTTTGCTGTACGACATATTTTGCAAGACTGTACACTGTAACCTGTGTGTGAAACTTACAGTCTATGGTGCTGATTCATGCTCATTAGTTAGTGCTAAAAACAAGATTTGCTATTAGAAATACCACCTGACAAAAATGTTAAAAACTAATTAGGGTAATTAAAATGTTTAACCTTAAAAGGGAATTTATATGACAACTTGGAAAATTTCTATTTCAAGAGAGGGGAAAAAACAACTAATATGAAAAATGAGAGAGAAAAAGTGGAGAAATTACAAAGAACTGTCAAAACAAAAAAATAGTCTCACAATTATAAAAAGATTTATATTTTTATTGAGTTATTCAAAATCAAATCATAACTACAGAATCTTTAGTTTAAAAAAGGACTCATGGCCTGCATTTCTCTTTCTTATCAGAAGGACATCAGTCTGAAATAATCCGACAGAGCTACACTGAGCACAATTGTTGGAAGAGCAGCTAAATCTTTATTTAATTTCTCATACAAGGAAACAACAGCAGCACTACAGTTTGAACATGTAGTTTGGAACTTGTGCCTTTTTCACAAGACCTAGAAATACAAACCGGATTCCCAAAAAGTTGGGACACTAAACAAATTGTGAATAAAAACTGAATGCAATGATGTGGAGATGGCAAATGTCAATATTTTATTCGTAATAGAACATAGATGACAGATCAAAAGTTTAATCTGAGTAAATGTAACATTTTAAAGGAAAAATATGTTGATTCAAAATTTCACAGTGTCAACAAATCCCAAAAAAGTTGGGACAAGTAGCAATAAGTGGCTGGAAAAAGGAAATTGAGCATATAACAAACAGCTGGAAGACCAATTAACACTAATTAGGTCAATTGACAACATGATTGGGTATAAAAAGAGCTTCTCAGAGTGTCAGTGTCTCTCAGAAGCCAAGATGGTAAGAGGATCACCAATTCCACCATTGTTGCACAGAAAGATAGTGCAGCAATACCAGAATGGTGTTACCCAGCGTAAAATAGCAAAGACTTTTAAGTTATCATCATCAACCGTGCATAACATCATCAAAAGATTCAGAGAATCTGGAACAATCGCTGTGCGTAAGGGTCAAGGCCGTAAAACTCTACTGGATGCTCGTGATCTCCGGGCCCTTAAACGTCACTGCACCTCAAACAGGAATGCCACTGTCAAGGAAATAACAGAATGGGCTCAGGAATACTTCCAGAAAGCATTGTCAGTGAACACAATCCACCGTGCCATCCGCCGTTGCCAGCTGAAACTCTACAGTGCAAAGAGGAAGCCATTTCTAAGCAAGCTCCACAAGCTCAGACGTTTGCACTGGGCCAGGGGTCATTTAAAATGGAGTGTGGCAAAATGGAAGACTGTTCTGTGTCAGATGAGTCACGATTTGAAGTTCTTTATGGAACACTGGGACGCCATGTCATCCGGACCAGAGAGGACAAGGATAGCCCAAGTTGTTATCAACGCTCCGTTCAGAAGCCTGCATCACTGATGGTATGGGGTTGCATGAGCGCTTGTGGCATGGGCAGCTTGCATGTCTGGAAAGGCTCCATTAAAGCTGGGGTCTGCGATATTTGAACTCTCTGGGACTCTCTGGGACTTAGAAATATTTTCAGCGCAGAAAAGCATTCTGCTCCCTCCCCTCAGAGCTATATATGACTCTGAGGGGAGGGAGCACAGTCCGTGCTTCTGGTGAACTTGGGATCTGCTCCGCCCCCTGCTTCTGTCTGCTCAGAGCCGCTGCGATATTCTGTGTTTATGGAAATAAAACCTTCTAATAAAATATAATAAAACCATGGAGCGCTAGTCCTACAACACAAAATCCAGCAGAAATCAGCAGAGGTTCACGAAGCAACGTTTGGACATGATTTAATTCGCTCGTGACTTCCTCTGTCAGCGCTGGTCTGGAATGTGTGGAATGCTCCACCTCCTCCTGTCTGCGCTGCGATATTCTGTGTTTATATGATAATATAACTGTTAAATTTTTTTTATAAAACCACGAATCACTCATCCTACAACACAAAATCCAGCAGACACCAGCAGAGGTTCACGAAGCAACGTTTGGACATGATTTAATTCGCTCGTGACTTCCTCATGTCAGCGCTGGTCTGGAATGTCTGGAATGCTCCACCTCCTCCTGTCTGCGCTGCGATATTCTGTGTTTATATGATAATATAACTGTTAAATTTTTTTTTATAAAACCACGAATCACTCATCCTACAACACAAAATCCAGCAGACACCAGCAGAGGTTCACGAAGCAACGTTTGGACATGATTTAATTCGCTCGTGACTTCCTCATGTCAGCGCTGGTCTGGAATGTCTGGAATGCTCCACCTCCTCCTGTCTTTGCGCTGCGATATTCTGTGTTTATATGATAATATAACTGTTAAAAAAAATTAATAAAACCACGAATCACTCATCCTACAACACAAAATCCAGCAGAAATCATCAGAGGTTCACAAAGCAACGTTGGACATGTTTTAATTCGCTCGTGACTCGTGACAAATCCATTTCCTCATGTCTGTCAGTGCAGGATGAAGCGATCACTTGGCTTTTGGCAAAAAAACTAAATAAAAGTCCAGCTCTGGGATAAAGAAGGGATATTTAATACATTTTGTGTCACATAAAAAACAGTCCTGCATCGCTTTGCAATCCTTTGAATGAGAACGAGCTGCGGCTGGGACAGGTGGGGGCGTGGGTTGGGGCGTGACAAACAACTCTGTTTTTATTGGCTGTCAGTGTCCTGGTCACTCTGTGTTTTCAGTGTTTTTATAAATGCTGATAGAGAAGCAAGGGGACAATAGATTTTTTCAGAGATTACTTTGTCTAACATCAGTTTGTCAGTAGATAGTGACTGAGTGAAGAAATATGTTAAAAATATATTGTTTGAAAAGTTACAGACTACATTACAATCTTACATACTACAGCTTTAATGCAGAGAACTATGTTCAGGTTCTAGAACAACATATGCTCCATCTAGACGTCATCTCTTTCAGGGAAGACCCTGCATTTTTCAACAAGATAATGCCAGACCACATTCTGCAGCAATCACAACATCATGGCTACGTAGGAGAAGGATCCGGTACTGAAATGTCCAGCCTGCAGTCCAGATCTTTCACCTATAGAGAACATTTGGTGCATCATAAAGAGGAAGGTGCAACAAAGAAGGCCCAAGACGATTGAACAGTTAGAGGCCTGTATTAGACATGAATGGGAGAGCATTCCTATTTCTAAACTTGAGAAACTGGTCTCCTCTGTCCCCAGACGTCTGTTGAGTGTTGTAAGAAGAAGGGGGGATGACACACAGTGGTAAAAATGGACTTGTCCCAACTTTTTGGGGATTTGTTGACGCCATGAAATTTTGAAACAACATATTTTTCCCTTAAAATGATACATTCTCTCAGTTTAAACTTTTGATCTGTGATTTGTGTTCTATTCTGAATAAAATATTAGATGTTGGCACCTCCACATCATTGCTTCAGTTTTTATTCACAATTTGTTTAGTGTCCCAACTTTTTTGGAATCCGGTTTATACAACTAATCAATTTAAAAAATAAAACAAGCAGTTTGATACTAAATGTCCCTTGTTTCAGAAAACACATGCACAGACTGAATTAAAAGGGATGGTGAGTGTTATTATCAGAGTCCACTGTATTTTTTTTATTTTTTTTAATTCTTTGTCATTTCAGTCCAAACTGAAGGAAATGTGTTTTAATGTAAATAGTCTGTGAGCTGATATTAAGACGACGATTAAAAATGTAAAAATGTATGTACATTCAACTCCAGCTTTATAAAACAATATATTCAACTCGGTAAAAACATTTTATATTTGTTGCTATAATATTTTTAATAAAACATGTGGTTAGCCAATGTTAAAACTATTACCCATTAATTGCACTGGGGACATGATTATTTATTTTTTTACTACAGAAACAGTTTCTGATACCATTACCTGCAGTACAGGAGGTCTCTGCAGTGTGGTAGTGGCTGTGACCGTGGTCTGCACAGAGGAACCTTGTTTGATGATGGTGGTGGGGGTTACAGGACGACCCAGCAGTGGTGCACCTGGGGTCTGCAGAATAATTTGGTAGGGAAAAAGACAGCGTTAAAAGTAAACCATGATGTGATACTTCGATTCAAGTCACAGAATTGGGTTGTGTTTAATATTTGACCAATGTTGTGAATAAATAATCCAATCAAGGTAAAAAGAAATAGACAAATATTTTTGTCTTTTCTGTAGAATCAATTCCATATCAAATGTCCAGTGTTGTGTAGGAGGCTGTACAACTCATTTTATAATCTGCATACATTTAGACAAGAAACCTCATCCATCTACGTGCAATGAGGACAATAATGTCTGACTTCTTAGCAGTGCACTTGTGTAAGATTTGTATGCAACACTATAATAACGTACAGAACTTTTTAGTCACGATAAATAAAATCAACAGTATGTTTTCCCTCATACTGTATATGGTTGGTAGTGTTGGTGTCAGTGGTGTGTTTAAGTACTGCAAATTAAATTTGTGTTTCTCTGTATAGCAGAAATGAGTCTCATTTTGTGTGTTTGCCTGTGCCAATGTGTCCAGCAGACCTGTACCTGCAGAGCAGTGACCTGCACAGGTGGAGTGCTGGTGGGGGCTGTAGGTCGGGGTGTCATGGCACTTTGTGACTGGGCCTGAGCTTGAATCTGAGCCAAGGTCTGCTGGTGAATCATCATCAGTTGCCCACTCTCACTGCGAATCAAGACCATGCCTGCATGAGGCAAATGACAAGTGGATTAGGAAATCAAAGTCACAGCTTTTTGTTCTTGTTGGTTAATAGACTTTATGTGTGTATGGATGTTTCTTTGGTCTTGAAGCGGAGGCAGAACTGAAGTCACCTTCATCCTGTGACACGCAGAGAGATTTTTCTCCAATCAGTAACAATTTAGAAACATTCTCACAACAACACTCCTCAAGGTGAAGCTTTTTATCAAGCCACTGGCATTTTATTGTAAGTTAGTGTTACTGCACACTGGAGCACTTTAGTCAGCCAATCAAACATGCAGCTTGTGAAATGAGTGGTTTGACTCTTAGTGACACAGTGACTGATAAAGCAATTCAGGTTACAAAATTACCAAGCACGTTTAAAGTTTAAAAACTAATCGCTGTGGTTTAATTTTGGTCCGGCCACTTAGTCTTCTGGATGGAACTGCTTCAAACTTGAGCCTTTTAACATCATATGGTCTCTTTTGTCCAACAACTACACGCCTATAATGTTCATCACAAAAACCTTGATTAGGCAATGAACTATCAGAATACAAAACCAGTAAAATATTGGAGGATTGAGAACCTCGCCCTAAGAATGTGCACATTATCTAAAGCACACACAAAAGACAGTTGAGAGATACTCAGTGAAAAGTTATAGATAGGAGGACAGAATGTTATTGTGTCAAAACGGCAAATGGACTCAGCAGTTTGATACAAAATGTCCCTTAGCTAAACTATGCTGCTTTGTCACTCTGTCACTCTATTACAAATGTCAATGCCAGAACTTTAATTTTATTTTATAGATATACGTTTTACACTTTTATACTACTATGCAAAAAACTCAGGACAGTATTACACTTTTCAAAGTCAACTTTATTGTCAGAATTGCAATATGTACAGGACAATATGTACATGAAATGTTATTTCATTTTATGCTTATGTTTATTAAATGTTTAGTGTTTTAGTGTTGGTATAACTTTTCATACTTTCATTCTACTACTATGCAAAAACTACTATGCAAAAACTCAGGACAGTATTACACTTTTATTATTTCATTTTATGCTTATGTTTATTAAATGTCTTAGTGTTTTAGTGTTTAAATGTTTACTGTTGCACCGAGGGACAGAGAGAAATTCATTCAACCTTTATTTAAACAGATAAATCACATTGAGTCTCAAAGACTCATTTACTGCAAATGCAATTTCAATCCTGTGTATGTCCTGTACATATTGCAGTTTTGAGAATAAAGTTGACTTTGACCATACTAGGAATAAATAGTAGGGATGTCCCGATCCGATCACGTGATCGAAAACCGGGTCCCGATCACGTGATTTCAGACTCGACTCGACTCGGGCGTTACACACCGATCAGGGATCGGATATATATGTGTATATTTATTCTAAACACAAACGGGAATATTATATTAACTGTATGTTGTGTTACAGAGTCAAATTGTCTCGAAAAAGAACGTGCACAATATTTTAGCAACAGCGCCTGCCGTAAAGCGTGACTGTCGTAAAAAAGAAGTGGAACGCAGCATATTAGCTTTAAGTGGTCGGATATATATGTGTATATTTATTCTAAACACAAACGGGAATATTATATTAACTGTATGTTGTGTTACAGAGTCAAATTGTCTCGAAAAAGAACGTGCACAATATTTTAGCAACAGCGCCTGCCGTAAAGCGTGACTGTCGTAAAAAAGAAGTGGAACGCAGCATATTAGCTTTAAGTGGTCGGATATATATGTGTATATTTATTCTAAACACAAACGGGAATATTATATTAACTGTATGTTGTGTTACAGAGTCAAATTGTCTCGAAACAAAACGTGCACAATATTTTTGCAGCCGCGCCTGCCGTAAAGCAGTGACTGTCGTAAAAAAGACGCGGAACGCGGCAGCTTGAAGGGAGGCAGCGATGTCTGTCGTGTGGAGATATTTTAAAGTGGATGACAAAGATATTGCGTTTGCAAACTGTGAGTTATGTACAGTTCGTATTTCAAGAGGAGGTACAGACAGTTCGTATTTCAAGAGGAGGTAAGGAAAAGGCTGCATTTAACACAACAACCTAAGTTTCTTATTTGTTTACATGCCTGCTCAGTATTTTAAGTTGAGCTGCTTATTTTAAATTAGACATTTTTATTTCATACTGTTTTTAAAAAAAAAATCTTATTACGGTACTTGATTGTTCAATCTACCTCACAGAAGTATTCTGTTAAATATTAAGGTAAATAATATAAAAATTAAGGGACATCTAGATCTGTTTCTTTTTTTTCCCTTCATTTTAAAAATGTATTTTAGAAGTATCGGATCGGGACTCGAAATCGGCCAATTCTCAAATTAAAGGACTCGGACTCGGACTCGAGGCCAAAAAAACCTGATCGGGACATCCCTAATAAATAGTCTTACCATCATTTAGTGTTTAAACTATTATGTAGTTAGAACATTATCAAAACTGTTGTTGTGACCCCAGAAGACTATCAGTAAGATGTCATTTCTGCTTACAAGTGTCTGAAACTATCTGAAGCCTGAAAGAAGAACAAGTCAATACAGAAAGTACATTGTTTGCTAGTAACCAACTCCATGCAGGATACTGCAGCGTAAAGGTATTGTGACAATATGCTAAAACAGACATCTTTAGAAAGAGGAGCTACTCAGCTTTGATTTTTTTTGTACAAAGATGCTTCGAATAATTAATATCGAAAAGTATTTTTTAAATGAAATTGTTTTAATGACATAACTCCGCAGTGTGTCACAGTCAAACGCAGACGCATTTTTATGATGCAATGTAAAGAACGCACATTGTAAATAACTACTGGCAGAGAATATAGGAACCGAGGAATTAAGCAATTTAAGTGAAGATTTGAGCGATTTGTCTTCAGTTTGGGAAGCCGAAGTTAGTTTGAGTGTTGAACAAGAAACAGCTGGTTCTACTGTAGGTCTGCATCCGTATTTATTTTAGTCTTACTGTGCAGGGTGCGAGGGGGACTCCGTCATTTCAGAGAAGGAAGGTTCAGAGGGTGACGGGCTGGAACCCGGTCGTAGTCGTCTACAGAGCTGGCGATGTTAGAACACCCAAATGCGACACAACGTACCGGCATTTTTCAAGTTATATAAAAGAAAATAGTCGATCTTGAAGACAATGAAACTGCGTTCTATACGCAGCCGCAGACGGACCTTCATATCCCAACGTCACATGACGTCGCATGCGTAAGTACCCGGATGCCCCGTGACGAAACACGGCGCCAAGTTTAAAATCACTTTGAAACAAATTTTCATGGATTTATCATTTTGCTTGTAAAAACGAACATAGTTGAATGATACAACATATGTTGTGCCACTTTACGCATAGTTCCAACATCATGTCACAATACCTTTAAACTAAACAGTTTCATCTTCAGGGCTTTTGACTTAGGACCCGAAGGACGCGGGTTCGCGCCCCGGCCACTACGTACACACCTTGGGGTGTCTATGAGTGCACATCTAATTCTCCAGCTCCCCGAGCGCGACTACGCTGCTCGCTGCACCACCTGGTGGTGGTTGGGTTAAAGGCAGAAGACCAATTTCGTCTGTCAAGTATGGGAAACATACACAGATGACAAATGTGACAAATTATTATTATTCCGGATGATTTGTTTTATTTTTGAACGTTCCTACCTGGATGGAGCTGGAAGTTTTGGACTGTCGTGGCATTTCGTTGAGGCTGACTGAGCCGAGGACCCAGCACCTGTGGAGCGATGGTTCGTATCCCACCAGAAGGAGTGACAGCGATGGCTGGTGAAGCTGAGGTCCTCAGGCTTTGCAGGACAGGCGGACTCCTCACGGTCGTCCCAGTCCCACCAGTGGAAGTCACGACTTGGACTCCGGTGTGCATGATGGTTTTAGTGGAGTCTGTTCTGTTGACAGGTGTAGAGCCAGTCGAGGATGTTACAACCATGGCTGGGTTGCCTGCGCTTTGTGTGTCATTGGAAGTGTGTACAGGCGGCCTGACCAGCGTGACTGTGGGTATGGTTTTCACTGCAGCTGAGGTCACGACGTTCTGTGCGCTTAAAGTAGTCCGGAAAACACCACCAGCTGCACCTTCTTTGCTCAAGGGTCCGTTGACGAGCCGGACAGTGGACTGTTGTCCACCTCCACCCGGGATCCGACAGCTCGTCGCCGTGCTTCCAGTTAAAGTTTCATCACCACCAGCCGGGTGCATCGTTTTCTCTGGTACAACTCCGCTGGGGGTCGCGGGCTTGGGCTGACTCTGCGTCACGCTGCTCGGTTCAGCCGTCGATGGGACTCCAGCTGCTCCATCCATGCTGTCACCTGAAACTCCCACCACCACGCTACACCATGACAGAGTGGACGCTTTAGTTACTGGGAAGTGTATTCAAGTCAGCCGAATTCACTGAACAACGTAACAAAAACGAGCTAGCTAACCTTAATGCGCAACTATCTATATTTATCTATATGTATATTTTAGCAAGCGCTTGTTGTGAAAGTCCCCTTTTTGCTGCCCGGACTAATAAAATGATTAATTCCAAGAGCCGTCAACGTGATTTTTCTGCGGAATAAACACCAGATGTTAAGTAAGAGTCACTTGCTTCTGAACGTTCAGAGTCTAGAAATCTCCACAGCTCGCTTACTACTTTTATGTCCACCTTTCTGTTGAAGAAAACATCTCCCAGCGAGTCCGAGCCCGCCGCCATCTTTGCCTGGCTACGCTTGTTCGTGCGGCGCATGCGCTGATTGGATGCCTCTTCCGTGACGTCACCTCATCGGGCGTCGTGATTGGTTGATGCAAGAAAACAAACTGGAGTTGCAGAGAGCGAGCTGTCAGAGATTGAAAAGTCCCGCACTGTATCTGTCAGACGTAACGTGAACACCAACAGGAGGCTCCCTGAGGCTGTATGCTAGGAGTTAAATAATATCTACGTATAAAATTTCAGCAATAATCACTTTCTGTCTTTTACGCACAACAGCTATTGTGTTACTATTAACAGTAAAAAAATTAAACAGTTAAAGCGGATGGCAACGTGTCCACTCCTTTTAGTAGCACCGGCGCATGGCACGAAGCTGACCGGAAAAGTGAAGCGGGAGGAGTTAGTTTTTTGACCGGCAGGAGACAGCACTGTATTTCAGATCCGAGCAACCTATACAGTTGAAAACAATAATCTGAAATACACAGATAAAAACCAAACGTCTTCAACGAGTTTGGAGACTCTCAGTGTCACTAATTGCGCTGGCGCTTAAATGGGGCGAACCCACTGATTAAAGTGGCATGGCAGGTGAGTTTAAAAAAAAAAAAATCAGTGGGCGTGGTTTCATGACACCTGTGAAGGCCTATAAATTGTTTTCAGTTTGTTGGTTGGGGCAGTGTTGTGTTGGAGCTTGATTTTGAAAAAAAGTTATCAGTTTTTGTTTGGACTTTCATGCAGCATGGCTTCAACAAAGCCGTACATTGGCTGTAAAATAGGGCTGCTTTCCAAAGCCCAAAATCGATATGAGGGCATTTTGTACACGCTTGACAAAATCAACTCCACAGTTGTGCTGGCAAATGGTGAGTGTTGTGATCTAGGTTGTTGTCAGAAGAAATGTTAATACAATCCAAGTATGAAACTGTGTTTTATTTCCTTTCATTTAGTGAAGTGTTTTGGAACAGAAGGACGGCCCACTGACAGGCCAACGCCGACCAAGGAGGATGTCTACGAGTACATCACTTTCCGTGGACGTGATATCAAGGATATCACATTATGTGAATCTCCAAGATCTTCCGGCCTACCCCCAGATCCTGCAATAATTCAAGTAAAAGCAACTGCATGACACACGCTCCTGTTGAACATGTGGTCATTTAACATGTTTTTCAGTCATCCAGTGCAAGCTCCTCAAGTATCTACCCAGGCCTTGGACGGTTCAGCCCTCTGGGGATCCCTGCCTACAACCAGCTTGCACCTAGCTCCCTTCTTAACCAACAGTACGCTGCTGCCGCTCTTGGTCAGTCATCTGGCAAAGGTTGACTTCACATAAATCCACTGCTTACTGTTTTTAAATTGAGATGTTTATGGCTTCACGCAGGGTCCGTGCTTCAAGACCTGCATGCTAGACGAGGCCCCATGGTGGAAAAAGCTGTTCAGACTCTTAAGATGGAAACCTCTGGACAAAGAGGTCTGACAATGTCCCAGGAGCAGCAGTGGAGCAGCAGGAGACCCCAGAGGAACTGGAGAGAGGCCTCTCCAACTCAAAGGGATGCTGGGTCCACCAGTAAGTCTGAAGAATTGTGATGCCAATATACTGTTCCTTTTTTTTTACTAAATGAAAAGTGGTATCTTTAAATGCCAAATATTTACTTGCATGGATGGGGATGGTTAAGTGTAGGTGTCTTTTCTTTAACATAAGAAAATTCAGGCCCAGGTGTGAACACTTGTCAGCAGGAACCACAGCAACAGAACATTGAAAACCGGCCACACAGAAGAAGGCAGGGTAATTTTATTTAAAAAAGTTCACATGGATGAATTATTTAAATATATTCACATGCAAGAACCTGTTTTTCGCTCTAGGAACACGTCGACGCAGGGGCCGGGGTAGAGGCCAGCCGATGGTGCCCAAGGCTCCAACTCCGATCCTCAAGTTTGACTCTGACTTTGACTTCGATTCATCAAATGCACAGTTCATGAAGGAGGAGCTTGAGAGAGAAGTGATGGAGAAAGCAAACCTCAAAGGTATGTTTTGAACTAGAGTATGACAAATGAGTAGATTCTTGTACCTCAAAAGCAACAGTTACAATGGAGGACTTCTCAACAAATTCATAGACAATTGTGCAGACAACTGAGCAAGGATTGGAGAACCCACATTGCTACATGAACTTAATTAAAACCACAATCCTTCTTTTAGCTGCACTCCAGATCAAGTATCAGTAAGCCTAATTTTATTTTTGCTTTCTTGCAGATGAAAATGATGAGCCGGATAAATCAAAAGAGAAGATGCATGATGCACGTCCAGAGGAAATTGGTTTGGTGACAAAATGTTGCTACAACAGAGCAAAGTCTTTCTTCGACAACATCTCGTCTGATGGGCTCAGGTGAATGGTGGTCTTTGGTGTTCGGCCTGCTCTCTCTCGATTGTAAGAGTTATTACAGTTTTGTTTTTTTGTGCACCGATTAGTTTCAGGTTCACGTGGGCAGAGGAGCGGAAGCGAAACCTGGAGACTTTTGGAGTCACCGGCCGGTTCTTTACAAGCTTCAGAAGTCCATATGGTGGACGAAGAGGACAAAGTGCCATTCAGACACTTTAATCCTGAATGAACGTCTGGTGTGACAAATTAACGTGTCCAGTTTCTAACGAGACTGTATAAGCTATGATTTTCTTTTTGTCTCAGTGATGGGACAAATTAATTTTGGTTTTGAATATAGGCCATACCAATGGTAATGTTTTTTGTTTGTTTATAGAGAAATTGTTTAGATCACTATTTATGATTTGCTTCTCCAAAGTTCCTTCGTGTATTTATTTGTGGAAACTGATTTTGCCTTGAAATGCCTTGAGTTTTACTTTTATTTTATTTAGATATGTAACTTTGGAGAAAATTAAGTAAAACTTGTATTTAAGCTTTGTGTTGCTGATTTTATTCTTCAAGTTGACCCATTGAAGAGGTTACATTTTGCTTAGCATCAGTGCTGTGAGCCTCAAAACTGGAGGGAATATGTCAGAAATCTCTGTCCAGAGAAGTTTAGTCCTGGGAACAGGTACTGTGCATGCTCTCTTCCAGGTCTCTGGCCTGGAAGTTGAAAGAAGTGCACCTGCATATGGAAAAGAATTGAGTCAGCATGTAGGCTATTAACACAGGTCTGTGCACTGGACTGTCCAAAGTGGCCAAAATCATGAACCACAAATAAAACTTCTAATATTAGTATAAAACATTTATTTTATTTTTACCAAATGACACAAGGGTATGAGTAAACAATTTTACGCAGTACACACTTCTTCCCGTTTATCATCCCTGGCAGTATCTGAAAGCAGAATTTAAGAGTCCTCCGTGAAATCTCGTTTGTTTTCCTTGCGCCATGGAGGCACTTCTGGAGGCCGTCCTGTCCCTCGTCGACTCATCCCAGGCAGACGGCCACAGCCGAAGTGGTTCAAGACAAGAAAGAAACCATCTTGGCTCCAGCAACTGGTTGGTCCACTTAAGTTGTTTACGGTGTGGTGGGGGAACAGTGTGCTGGAACTACTCTGACTGATGAAGCCCTCTGGAGTGAGGGTGAAACGTTTCTACTAAAAAGAAACTGTCCAGATGACCTGATAGATAATTATCGGATTTGATACCTGGATTACTGAGCATGAACTTTCTTTTCTGAGACACAGTTTTAGGTTTTCACCAAGCCATGATCATTTACAAGAAATAAAAACCTGCGATATTTCTCTCTGGGTTTTTCTAAATCTATATAATATGAGTTTAACTTTCTGAAGGTATTGACAAAAAAAAACATTGAACTTTTTCATGATATTCTAATTTTTGTAGATTAATCTCTCCTGGTTCATTTTGCTGAAAGGGCACTGTAGTGGACAAATGCGACCAGAAGGTGGCAGTAATACATCACAAAGGATTCTGTACAACCCCAAAAACATCGGCGAGAGAGAAAGATGTTTGTCCCAGCGCAGCTTCCGTACACCTTTAGCATGCGACGTTTTTGAACGTTAGAAATATTATCAAAGATTATGCTCCTTGTAAAGTAACACGACTCTCTTGCCAGTTATGTTACAGTTTAATACCGATCGCGTTTCGTTTTTAATAACTTGTTTGGATTTTTCTATGTTCAGGCGAACAACCTACATGACTAGTTTAAAAACACCTTTTAGCCATTAGCTCATTCAACAGTCTAACGACAAGATGTTGAGAGTTAAGACAGCTCGCTGGCTCTCAGCGAGGATATGTTCAGGAGTTAGTTTAGGACAAGGTAAAGGACAGGACGTGAGACACTCGAGGGTCTGTCTCAGAGACGTCTGCACCGCCACGAAACTTTACGGAAAAGCCCGAGAGGTTTCGAAGAAGAGAGAAATGTCTGAGAAGAGCCTGGTATGTGTTCATAAGCTTCAGCTCTCTAAAGCTAGCTTACTGGTGTTTTTAGCTAATAAAAACAGAAGAAATGACCTGAGGACTTGAAAGTAGCTGATAAAAAGGCAATGGCTATTTATTTGTTTGTTTATTTATATCCTCAGCTGAAACAGACGTCTAAACCTTGACAACAAATTGAAACTGATATGCATCCACAGAAAACCACAGAATATGCACTTTAAGAACCCACAGTGATTACTGAAGTACTGTAAATGTACTTTTAAGAACCCACAGTGATTACTGAAGTAAATACTGTATACTTTAAGAACCCACAGTGATTACTGAAGTAAATACTGTATACTTTAAGAACCCACAGTGATTACTGAAGTAAATGTACTTTAAGAACCCACAGTGATTACTGAAGTAAATGTACTTTAAGAACCCACAGTGATTACTGAAGTAAATGTACTTTAAGAACCCACAGTGATTACTGAAGTAAATGTACTTTAAGAACCCACAGTGATTACTGAAGTAAATGTACTTTAAGAACCCACAGTGATTACTGAAGTAAATGTACTTTAAGAACCCACAGTGATTACTGAAGTAAATGTACTTTAAGAACCCACAGTGATTACTGAAGTAAATGTACTTTAAGAACCCACAGTGATTACTGAAGTAAATGTACTTTAAGAACCCACAGTGATTACTGAAGTAAATGTACTTTAAGAACCCACAGTGATTACTGAAGTAAATGTACTTTAAGAACCCACAGTGATTACTGAAGTAAATGTACTTTAAGAACCCACAGTGATTACTGAAGTAAATGTACTTTAAGAACCCACAGTGATTACTGAAGTAAATGTACTTTAAGAACCCACAGTGATTACTGAAGTAAATGTACTTTAAGAACCCACAGTGATTACTGAAGTAAATGTACTTTAAGAACCCACAGTGATTACTGAAGTAAATGTACTTTAAGAACCCACAGTGATTACTGAAGTAAATGTACTTTAAGAACCCACAGTGATTACTGAAGTAAATGTACTTTAAGAACCCACAGTGATTACTGAAGTAAATGTACTTTAAGAACCCACAGTGATTACTGAAGTATATGTACTTTAGTGCAAATTACACATTTGTCCAGTGTTTTGTTCACACATCAAACTTCTTGTCAATCGCAGACTCGACACTTCGTGGACAGTCGTCGCGTGAAGCTGGTGGCTGGTTCTGGTGGTAAGGGGGTCTGCACTTTTCACAGTGAGCCCAGGAAGGAGTGGGGCGGACCGGACGGAGGGAATGGAGGCGATGGAGGAAGCATCATTATAAAGGGTGAGCTGGTCACAGTGATGTGGGCTCCACAGTCTGTTGAACATGAGTTATCTGATGTGCTAGAAGAGGTGGGCATGCTTTAATGCTCCAAACTAACCCCTCATAAGAAGAATACACACACCAGTTTATTTCTTATGCACATTAAAATCTTGTGCTGGTCTTTAAAGAAGGTTCACAAATAAAATACTTTTTTAGAAATCTTTTTTTTTTTTTTTTAACAGAGCGTGTTTGTGTTTTTATGCTTTCAGCTGACCGGTTTGTGAAATCATTGGCCAAAGTGTCGTCACTTTACACAGGAGAGAGCGGGCACTCGGGGGGCAGCGACAACTGTTACGGTCGGAACGGCAGAACAACTTACATTTCTGTGAGTTCGCACGTTTCCATCATACATGAAAGGCTCGTCGAGGCCGTTCCCTGAAGGACTCCGTGTAACCCGTCATCTTTCATGCCAGCGTTTTAGACTAACACCATCTTATAGAATAGAATATATCTTTATTGGCATCGTCATTGCACCGGAGCACAAAACATTGCAATTGACGCACACACGTCCTTGAGAGGGGACGTGTACACGCAGCCGCAGCAGAAATTAATCCGCGCCGCCACAAACAGATATGGAAAAAAAGGAAGGTTACAATAGGATAATTAGTGGTTTTCAAAAAAGATTCTATCACATTTTGTCTTACAGGACACTCTATGGTACAGCCAAAAATAATAATAAAAAATGAAGAGACATGTGGGAGTTTTGGTCAGAATATTATGGAACCATCTCCCTCTTCCCATCAGACGAGTCCCTTCACTGTCCATTTTTAAAACTCTTTTTAAAACACATTTTTATTCCCTGGCTTTTGGCACAGCCTAAAATTTGCTCTGCATTGTTTTTTTTAATTGTTTTATTGATCTTACTGTTTAAAATGTTTTATTCTTTTGTGTTTAAATGTTCTTGATTTGACAAGTACAGCACTTTGTTGCAGCTGTGGCTGTTTTTAAAGGGCTTTATAAATAACGTTTGTAGGTACAGGTAGTCCTCAACTTACGACAGAGTTCCGTTCTTACGCTCCGTCGTAAAGCGAATTTCGACGTAAGTCGGAACATACGTCCAAACTGCACCTTATACGTACAGACTGTATTTTACCAAGCACTTAGCCTATCCTAACACAGTACCCTGCATAATTATCAAAAAACACATACATCTCAGAGCCATAATGAAGGGGAAAAAAGAGTTAATTTCCTACTGAAATGCTGTGGTGAAGCTATTCCCTCCATTCCTCCGTTCCTCCGTCCCTCCTCTGTTATTCTCCATTCGTTTACATTGTAAAACCGCCGTCCATAAAACAGCTACTTTTCCACAGCTGCTGCCTGTCCAGCTTGCTCCAACAAGTTTTGTTTTGTTTTTTGAATGTCCAGAGGACCAGACTTAGCTTTTTTAGAGAGTACAGGGCAGTATTTCTCTGCTGCTACGTTTAGAACGTAAAACCGTAAACTGCGTAACTTGGCTTTTGTAGTGGACCTACCCAGGGTCAAACTAAGGTTTTTGAACTGTCCAGTGATGACCTTTACTGACCTCTCAGTAAAGCAAGACATTTACCACAAAATCATTCCATTAGTTGTAATCTGAGAATATAGTCATCAAAAGAGACTATTTCTATCTTTGATTTTATTCTAATGTGATCAAAAGAATAACTTTTGTCATTTTCATGATATATGTTATATGCTGTTATTCTTTAAATGTGAAACATCAATGTGTCATTTCTGCAAGTGAAAAGGTGTCAAAGTTCAGCTAATATGTCAAACTGTGCTTTTCAGATTTGTTTTAGAAGTGTTAAGACGCTAATCCAAGTGTTTTTCCTCTTGGAGTCTATGAGTCTGTCTTTTCCTAAACATTTCTCTCTGCTGCTAGTTGTGGCCTTGTACTCTGATAACAATAAGTGAACTCCCCGACCGGTCCTGTTGGACCAATGGGGAAAAAACAAGTCGCTCTCCTCTCAGAGCCGGTACTAAGTTCTAAGCTGTTGCTGAACGCTTCAGAGTTTGGAAGGAACGAGAAGGTTCCGGAGTTTCTGGGAGCTTCAAAGACATGAAGACGTCCCAAAGAGCTGAATGAATGCCTGTCACCCGCCAAGGACAGTCATGCAGCTAAGGATTGTATAACATGCTGTTATGAATCCACTTCGAACGAGCGTAAGCTCAAAACTTTGTTTATTCCTTCCTGGAATAAGCTTATCTTGAAGTCAGAGGCCAGCAGCTGACATATTTTCTGATGACCAAGCGAAACCCAGGAGACGTTGGAAACGTAAACGAATGACCAGTTCAGACGAACTGGGCCTGAAGGACTGTGCATCTTACAGGCTGGTGTCATCTCTTTATCAGACTCGTCGTCGAAAGGTAAAGAGCTGTTTACAAAACGTACCTGGATTTTAGCAGAAATCTGATGAGAAGTGTCACTTTGGTAACATGCTCAAGACAATTTCCTTTAACCCATCTCTCCATCTGTCCTCCTATTCTCTCCTTTCCCTCAAATTCTAAGCTGGAAACTATTTTAAGCTAAAGAGCCCACAGACTAAATATGTTAACATCCAGTATTGAAGTCTGTTGTGTTGAATTTAAGTGTGCTGACGTATTAAATTGAAAGAAAGTGAAATCATATCAATCAAGTGTAATGGTGTTAATTTAGTGATTTATTTTAAATAAATGGTAGTGTCGCCTGGCATACCAACTAAGTTAACGTGTCCATTGTCACTCTATAGCTCTGTTTATTTATCCATCATAAAGATCACAGAAATATTGGGTAAACTGAAAAAGAAAAGAATCCGTGAAATTACTATTCAATCTGAATAAGTAAATTAATTAAGGATAAAGAGGTCAGCTTAATACTGACCCCTGTTAAAATCCTTTAGTTACATCTGGGTGGCACTATATGTGTTTAAAGACACAATATATGGTCTCCCTCATGTTTCTTACATCTGGTGGCCCTACGTGTTTTCTAAAAGTTTATTGATAGCTCTGTGGTCTCTCATGAACTGTAACGTCATGTTTGCATAAGAGGATCCAAGTTTTAAACTCTGAGGATAATAATTTTGGCTGGAAGTGTTCAAAGCAGGCAGATTCTGCATGTTTTTATCATTTGAGGCTGAGGAATTGTTATTCGTTTCAACTCTGTTACACGCTGTTGGAAGCATTCAGGTGAGGTTTTTGTCAGTCCGTGGTCTGTGGGGGTTCTGGTTCGGTCCAGTTCACGCAGACTCCTGTACAAAGCTTTGTTTGACCGCCGAGTCAAAAGCCTGAAAGCTACTTTAACATCTACAAGATTGCTGTGCTGGTATTTTACATTTTAGAGCAGGTCAAAGAAGCATATTACTGTTAGAACGTTGTCGAATGGGTTCAGACCCGAGTTTTCTGCTCCACTAAAAGTGGACCAGAACCGACCTTGACGCGCTCCGAGAGAGTCCGTGTTTGTTCAACAGCTGCAGTGCTGTGTTACTGAGCGTAACTAAGTTGGCCTGTCTAGGTGTGTTCGCCGCATGTTTCAGAATTTTGGGAAGTTAATTTGTAGCGTTTGAGTTGTTTTAAGAGTCTATAAAGTTGTGGTCTGCTGTGCGAGCTAACGTTAGGAAGACGTGTCGTGCTTGTCTGTTTATGAGCTGTGATTGGATGAACGAGAGCTGTGAACTGTCAATCACTCTCGTAGCGAACGCTGATTCGCTGATTTGGGAACGCACGCTGTTGCGAACAACCCACTTTGTCGTCATTTCCGGCACTGCATTGGTCGAAGGTAATAGAACTACATTCACCATGGTTGCTTGGGAAAAGGACTACAAGCGCTGTGATTGATTGGTTGACGTCACGTATCTGTTTAGCGAGCTCCGCCTCGCTCAACGGAAGCTGGTGACGCGCTGCGTCGACCCGCCTACTTGTGTCGTCATTTCCAGGTGCACTTCGGGTGATAAGCAGTTCACACACTCACAGTGAGTTTAAACACTCATTTAAAGCCATCTAAACTGTCTAACAACATAGATTTGTCTCTGACAAGACCGCAGTTCGAGCGTTTATCACGAACACACTAGAAACTAACTCTAAAAGGTAGTTTTCAGTTAAATACTGAATGAAATAAATCAGTCTCCTCGTGATAAAATTACGACTCAAAGCTGCCCCCTGTGGGTTAAAAGACGTTGACAGATGAGTTTTCTCAAATACATCATGAGAAGTCAGCATTTTTATGGTGAATTACCAGCTTTTAAAATTGTTCTGTACGCAAACAAAAACTCCTGTTTATTCTAAATACAAATTTTAGAATAACAGAGGTACAGACAAACAATTTATGCTCATTTTAAATACTGAAGAGATTTAAAATAACACTCAAAAAAGCATTTTTAATTTGATTTTCAAATTAAATAAAACAGAGCGTTTCCACATTAAGCTCTTCACATCTCTGAATTTTAAACAGAATTGGTGTGCACAACTGCACACTTTTAGTTAAAATTGGCATTTTTAACGTTTTTCTGTGCACAATCATTACTGTACTGTTATGCTGAGCGCACGAACACTCGTTTATTTTAAATAAAAATTGTTTAAAATAACGAACAGAACGTCCTTTTTCACTCCTGATAACTGTCAAATGCAGTACAAAATCAGTTTCACTGAGACTGCAAGACATCTTTTTAAAGGCATGCTCAAGCAGCATCCTGTCACATTTTAGTGAAGTCATTGCATTTAAGTCAGCCCTCTTTTATAAGCGTTTGAGTAAGAAAAAACGGAAATCAGGCTGCTTGGGTTAGTTAGTAACTGTTGTTTGAACGTAAGTTCTATTTTAAAGTTAACACTGCAAGAGTGCATTTAACTTTGACAAAGTTCATTGAGGGTAAAAACCTGAAAAAAGGTACCTATGAATACTTATTACACAGTGAAACGCGTAAACCTCAGCTGATTAGTTTATTTGACTCAGTGCTACATTAAAAGTGAATATTTATTTGCAAACACTAACATGAGAACAATCTTTTGATTTTTTTTCACACAAAATCAATACAATAATGGACGTTAAACAGGGTGAAACAAGTGAGAGGGTCCACTCCATCAGGGCCCCACAATGGCTTAGAACGAGCCGAGGTGGTGACTGCTCAGTTGACAGGTACGTGTGGCAAGAAGCAGGTGAACATCCTCTGATGTTTTACGACAGGCTTCTTAAAGCTCATTTTGGTGATAAATATACACCAGGCATGGAAGAAGATGAAGACTTTAAGTGGTCTTTCTTCTTCCATCTCGTCTTTGAGATAAGACTTCAGCTGCTCACCATGGTTATTCCAAAAAAGCAAACCATGGAAGAAATAAAACAGTGTGCTATAAATGCATTTGAAGCTAACATGCTAATCAAAACACCCTTACAGGTGTCCCCAGGTGAAGCGGTCAAATCCCACTCGCTGGAGCTGGATTCCAGTCCTAAAAAAGGCGAGATTAAACAAGATTTTCAAACTAAAGAACAACTAAAGGTGGGTGTTAGCTCTACAGGACGCCCAAGACCAGGGTGGGCCCGGAAGGGACCCCTGAGACGTGGACCTGCACCTCGGATGACACATTCCGAGACATGCAAAAGGTCGCAAACGTTCCAGAACAAAGGCATCAAACCTCCAAGCTCTGATGAGGTGGTGGATGTAAGTTGGTTGTTTGAAAACTTGAATGATACAGAGGATGACCATACTGGGACAATGAGTGACCTTGTCTTTGATAACTCAGAGCACACAGTTGATGACAAAGACAGCAAACAAACTGCTGATAGTCAACAACTTCCTGAAGGTCATGAGGCTGACAGCCAACAAGAGGCTGACAGTGAACATGAGTACACAGACAGAGTCACACGTGAACGGAAACGTGTGCCAAGACCTGTGAGGTTTCTGTGTAACCTTATACAAAGGGGGGTGGCTAAGAAAGCTTACCTGCCTATCACACTGGAAGGTGTCCTTGAGCGTGAAGCCCTCCTGGATGGCAGTTCTGATATAACTATTATGTCGGCCAAGCTGTTCGAGGAGCTGAGGACCGCCGCTAACGGTGTTGACAGGCAAATACCCTTTGAGAAATGTGCTATTGAGCTACAGGGTCTCGCAGAGACGAGAACAACCCTAACAGCTATAGCTATGGTTCACATGCAGATTGGCGAAATGACACTACGCCACCCGGTGTTTGTGTCTAAACTTGACTCATTCCCATTTTTGGTTGGCCAAGATTTTATAAACCGCTTCAACGCGATTATAGATTATGGTCAACGGAAAATGTGGAGCACAGTGAGAAAACCCCTGCCAATAATAGTGCCTCCTAGTTGTGATACAGACTGCCTAACCGCAGGTACCGCTGAGGACACAAGGGACTCCTCATCCGAGGACGAGAGCCCGGTAAGTGAACCTTCAACTACAGGTGAGACAGAAGAGACTCAACAGTTGGACCAGACTCTGGCCCAACAAGAGAACCTCCTCTGTGAGCTGACACATTCAGCACTCCCTGACCACTGCCTACCACAGGTAGTGAAAGGTGTTGAGATCCAAGGATCCCACACCGAAGACGCTGTACTGTCCTCTGAGACAGGTAATTCGGCAATCAACCAAGCTTTCAATGAAACCTTGGTTCAAGGGCATCTGAGTCCAGAAAATGACAGTCAGCCAAACGCTGACAGTCAGCCAAACGCTGACAGTCACTTGGACATCATTGTTGCAGATTACGTGGACCCCTCATCAGACAAAATGGGGGCAAACTCACATTACCTACCACAGGTAGAGAAAGGTGTGGAGATCCAAGGACCCCACACCGAGGTTGCTGTACTGTCCCCTGGGACAGGTAAATCGGCTATCAGCCAAGCTTTCGATGAAACCTTGGTTCAGGAACATTTGAGTCTAGAACTAGTCAGAAATGACATAGTTTTTACAGACTCAAAGAGCCCCTCTTCAGTCGAGAGGTGGGAAGACATACACAACGACAGTGACCCGTCGCAGTCTGTACAATCAGACACACCTGCGACTGCGCCGACAGTTGTGACACACCTGAATTACACGGAAAGAGGTAAACGTAAGAAGATACGTTGGCCAAAACCTAAACGATTCCTGTGTACCGTCTTCTCTCAGCTGCGCGAACAGCTTAAACTAAACGGTGGCATCCTAACTTGTGCCCATGGACGGACGTCCTCACCTGTGTTCGTGGTCCCCCATGACCAAAGGGGGGTGATGTTAGGCCATGCCAAAGACAAAGATTTGAATGTACACCTCAGAAACACTTTTGCTTTCGCCCAGAAAAACCTGGAAAAATCCGCTGAAGGACGTAAGGCGTACTATGACCAGAAGGCCTCTCACAATGAACTCCAAGTGGGAGACAGAGTCTGGTACTATACGTTCGCCCCAGCAACCGGGAAAGGAGGGTCCGGGACCGGAACTCTCGCCCGCAAACTAATGCCCAGGTGGACTGGACCTCATCTGATAACAGACAAAGTGTCCTCAGTCGTCTACGAAATCAAAATCAGCAAAGGCCGCAAAGAGCCAATTGCTAAATGGGTACATCGAAATCAGATCAAACCTTACAAGGCGTTCAATGACTCCACAAAAGACAAAGATCTCACAAACACACCGACTTCATGGGATAATAAGGTCGTACAAACACAAGTTAGTAAATAAACTAATCAGGTTTAAACTACCGTATTTTCCACCCTATAAGTCGCATTGTCCAATTTGAACTTAGAAACGCTAAGCCTAAAACCCACAACAAAAAACTGACCTTAACAACCGTTTAAATCCACGAGATTTAATTTGACCTCAGTCATAAAGTTGAGACCTGTTTTCTTGTGTGTTGCACTTTGGAATCTGACGACAGG
>JBBPBX010006570.1:49676-68094 GCA_038048925.1 Garcialebias charrua | reverse complement strand
TAAAGTTTATAGTAAAGGCTCTGGCGTTAGGTTTAGGGTCTTGGCTAGGTTTAGGCACAAGGGTAAGGGGGTTAGGTTTAGGGTTGGGTTACATAAGCTGAAAAAAACTAAAAAACAACACTTCCGGGTTTACGAAAACACGCTGCCTACTTACAGCGATTATAACGCTGATAACGTTTTTTTAAACATGCTAAATTGGACAGTTTCCCCGCTATATATGGGGATGATAACAGCTAATAACGCCCATTGTATAAACTGACAACATCCAAAGCTGCTCACTTGAACTAGTCTTGAATAAGTAATTAAGGTTGTGACAGGTAAGACTGCTCTACATCCTACATCAGAGTCAACACTGCCAAGATAGCACCTTACATATGAAACATGCACAAGGTACATGTTGCACTAAATTGTCCCAGGTAGAGTTACACAAAGTGTCAGAACATAAATCTGTGTTCAAGCAGGACTTGAGTTAATGCATGTGAGGTCAGAGCCAACTCAACAGCATTTCTGCTCTGATCCCTGACTGCAGAGTGACTGTTTTGACATGATGCTAGCCTGTATAAATAAAGGTTGAATGAATGAATGAATGAATGTCCCTGTGCTGCCGGCACGCGTGCACACACACACACACACACACACACGCACGCACGCACGCACGCACGCACGCGCGCGCGCACACGCACACGCACACACACACACATCCTGCCACTGCTCCAACCCTGAGGTTCAGAGTCTTCAGGTGCTTCTACAAGCTGCCATCACTTCACCTGGCCTGCAGGTAGCGCTGCAGTTTCTGCTGTGTTAACGGACATGCAACTTTGAGTTTGCTGACATTTTAAACAATTTAAGAGTGCACAGAAATTCAACGAGATCAACGTCTGGGGCGTTTTAGCGTGCACTGGTTCCCATTTTTAAGAGCAAGATTGATGTTCAGCGCTGTAGCAACTACAGGGGAATTAAGTTGATGAGCCACATGAAGAGGATGGAAGCAAGACTTAGACAAGAGGTGACTATCTGTGAGCAGCAGTATGGATTCATGACAAGAAAGAGCACCACAGATGCCATCTTTGCTTTGAGGATGTTGATGGAGAAGTACAGAGAGGGTCAGAAAGAACTCCATTGTGTGTTTGTGGATTTAGAAAAAGCATATGACAGGGTGCCAAGAGAGGTGTGGTATTGCATGAGGAAATCTGGAGTAACAGATATGTTAGACTGGTACAGGACATGTATGAAGACAGCAGGACAGTGGTGAGATGTGCTGTAGGAGTGACAGATAGCTTCAAGGTGGAGGTGGGAGTGCATCAAGGATCGGCTCTGAGCCCCTTCTTGTTTGCTCTGGTGATGGACCGACTAACAGATGAGGTCAGGCAGGAATCCCCATGGACTATGATGTTTGCAGATGACGTGTCGTGAGAACAGATAGAAGAGAACTTGGAGAGGTGGAGGTATGCTCTTGAAAGAAGAGGAATGAAAGTCAGCCGTAGTAAGACAGAGTACATGTGTGTGAATGAGAGGGAGGCCAGTGGAACAGTGAGGCTACAAGGAGCAGAGGTCACAAAGGTGCAGGACTTCAAGTACTGGGTCCACTGTCCAGGAAAATGGGGAATGTGGTAAAGAGGTGAAGAAGAGAGTCCAGGCAGGATGGAGTGGATGGAGAAAAGTTTCAGGAGTGATTTGTGACAAAAAGGTGTCAGCAAAGGTCAAAGGAAGAGTTTACAAGAGTGAGACCAGCTGTATGGTCTGGAGACAGAGACATGGACAAAACTGGAAGTGGCAGAAATGAAGATGTTGAGGTTCTCTTTAGGAATGACAAGGATGGAGAAGATTAAATTCAATTTAATTTCAATTAAGTTTATTTAAATAAAGGTTGAATGAATGAATGAATTTATATTATAATGCCAAGTCACAGTAAGTTTCCTCAGGGCACTGTACAAAAACCTTCACATATATTAAAAGAAAAGTCAATTAGTAAAAGTTAAGAAAACCAGCAGATTGTGTTGACTGATACTTTTTTTTATTTTAACGGTGATTGTACTTAACCAGATTATATTTCCTACAGTACGGGAAGGCATCACCAGGAAGTGATGTCAGGAAAATACTTTTTTTGTGTGTGTGTGACAGTCCGACATTGTTTAACAACAAACAGAAACTGCACACGACATAAAAATTCAGAACTGTCCTCCGATGGACTTGTCTCATAAAGAACATTGGATCAGCCGAAGGGCGTGAGCTCTGCTGTGATTGGTTATCAGGGCTGGGTTCTGTTGGTTGATTGGTTTATAATCCTGAAGTGGGCGTGGTCAAACTGAGTTGACATGTTGTTTTTAACCATAGATATTATATAAACACTAGATACCTCACGGTGGGCAGAATCGCATCGCGCAGCTCCGCCATATTGGATGGGGGTTTCTACACAAGAGCCAACAGGAGTAAACACAGGGCGAGTTACTATGCCCGTATTTTGTGCAGCTTATGGTTGCAATAACCAGCGCAGTGTTGAAAGTAGATCACATGGGATTACCTTTCACAAGTAAGATTGAACAATAGTTTTGATTATTTGATCATTTATATTTTGTCATCATTGCTGGATCTGAAGAGGAAGAACCTTAATGAGGAGCTGAAAGAAAGGCTTGACTTACATTCAGGTAAATACATTAATACTACAACTTAGAATTTTTGTTATGTTACATTTAAACTCTTTGTCAGACTTTAGGTATTTATTTCTAGGAAGCTTACTATGTAGTTTGATTTACAGATCAGAGCCTACAGTTACCTGAGGGATTCTCTGCATTTTCCCCTCCCTCATCCACATACACTGCAAAGGTGTAGTATATTTTTATTACATATTTTATACATATTGAGTAAAACACTTCAACCCCTAGGTATGATGTACAACAAACAGATGTAATAACTTAGAGCTTGCTATTTTCACTATTTTTGAAAGTTTTTATATCAAGAAGTCTTAAAGAAAGAAAGAAAGAAAGAAAGAAAGAAAGAAAGAGAATCAATATATCTATCAATCCATGGGTTAAAGCACATAAACCTTTATTTATTTGTTGTTCAGGTGGTTGCAGTCTGTGGATGCCAAACCTGGGCTCAACACAATGATGTTGGACATGTTGCAGAGGAGATGTGAAGAGGACCCTGTTAAATATGGCTCTGTGGTCCTCATGTTGGATGCCATGGCCATCAAGAAACATGTCCAGTATAATCCCTGTACCCAGAAAATGTCTGGATATGTGGATATGGGTGATGGCATGGATGAGACTGATGTAGCCACGGAGGTGCTTGTTTTTATGGTGGTTGGTCTACAGGGTCATTGGAAAGCTCCAGTCGCCTATTACCTCACAAAGTCTCTATCACCAGACACACAAAAGGTCCTGGTTGTCCATGCTCTGGAGCTTCCTAGCCCCAATTGCAGGGAGGGTAGTGAAAGGACCTGGAGGGTTTAGATTACTTTTTCAGGTCTTATAAAAAAAGGTTCGTTCACAACTGTTTACATGCACAGCACTCAAAAATAAAAAAAAATAGTTGCTGTAGCATTGTACACAAGACTCTGTATTGTATGCTGTGTTTGAGTGAGAGAGTAAAATAAATTCAAATGAACAATCAAACTAGTTTTTTTATTTAAAAATGTATACATTTATTAATATCCCATGCCATATGTGTATCTTTGTTAAAGAGCATAAAACAAAGTATTTAAGCATGAAAGCACATACTTTTATTGAGTAGCAGTGTCACACGTCATAACCACATCTCTGACGTTTATAACAAACAAAACCGTGTGAAAATCGGGTAAGAATTCGTGAAGTTATGATTGTTTTTAGTGGAGCATACAGCTTCTTCAATACAAATAAATGCGCTGGGAGCGCGAAACACACCCATCCAAGATGGCGGCCGCACGGAATGTCCGCTCCAATAGGCAGCTCCAGTCCGTAGGGTATCTAGTGTTTATATATAATATCTATGGTTTTTAACAACCAAACCAAACAAACAAAGCTTCAGCTGGGTGTGGAGGCTTCACGTGAGCGGCTCCACCCGCTGATGTGGAGAAACAAAAAACGAAACCAAACATGTTTAGAAAGAAACTTCCACACTGCCACAAGATTCACTCGTTTAATCAGAGTTTTCTGAGGCTGCAGACTTCCTGTCACTTTTTATTTTATTCTCCAAAGCAGATCCAGGAGCAGCTGGAGGCAGCAAACAGGAAGATGTCTGCAGCAAGGTAAAGTCCGAATCTACGATTTTCTCTTATTCAGAACAAACAGAAACTCAAAGGTTCATGTTCAAACTTTATTTCAACACGAGCAACAAGATCTCAGGTTTCAGTACTTTATACAAAGTTTGTGTTTAATCTTTTTAACTGGTAATAATTTAAGGACATATACAGTACTGACATATACTGTACTCTATGTTTATTAAATGTTTTAGTGTTTAGTGCAGTGTTGTTTTTGACAGCCATTTTGATATTAGTTTTAGTCATAGTCTTTTAGACTAAAATACTTCTTAGTTTTAGTCTGTTTTAGTCATTTCTATATTTAATGGTTTTAGTTCAGTTTAAATCGACAAAAACTTAAAAAATTTAAGTCCAGTTTTAGTCTTTAAAAAAAAAAAAAAAAAACATATTAGTCAGCTAAAAAAAGTTAATTTTGGGTTTAGTTCCTCTTTAAAGTATGTTGAACAAACAGGCAACACATAGGCACAATATTATTTTCACTTTTGCAGGCATGACAGCCGATAAAAAAAGTTCAAGTCCACAATATTTGGGTTGTCAAGGCCAAAAAAAAATGACACTGGGTAAAAAAAAATAATGAATAAATGAAAAAGAAGGGAATTGTATCTGTATTATAGTTCAGAAAGTCTATTTTTTTTATTTTTAGCTCGTTATTCTATTGCACAATTCATAATCCAAATCAAAATAATAATAATGATTTTAACTGTTTTATTATTTGTTTTATTGACATTTAATTCTGTTGCACCTTGTAGCACTTTGAGATTTTCATTAATGAAAAGTGCGTTATAAATTGAATTCATTATTATTATTATTATAAATGGAGCACTGAGTTTGTCACTGAAGATTATAGAATTTATCTGACAATACTTTATGCAGTTATTCTAAATCAAGTCAGGTGTTTTGTCGACCAGTCATCATCTCGAAGGGAGAGATAGTTTTTATTTTAATCACGATGGTTACTGAACAACACGATAAAAATCCACTTTTTGGATGAGTTTTGTACCTGGATGTGACCAACGCTGAAATAACTTCATTTATTTACTCTCTGAAGAAAAAGAATGGCTTTTTCTCTTGTGAGTGTGTAAGGAGTCACGGCTGAGTTCTTAACTCAAGTAGTCATGGGAGTTGTAGTTCTTTCCCTCTGACCTATCACAGTGTCTCTACACAGCCCCGACAACCAATCACAATACATAAACAAACGCCACGGCCATTTTGAAAAGAAAGAAGCTATCAGTTAGCAAAAGTTTCCGGACTTTTCAACACATAAAAACGCTTATAAACAGAGCAGTAAAATTCTGAAATATAGCAAATCACATTCTACAGGTACACCAAGCTCAACGCTCAGCAACACAGCGATTCAACTGTCGAAAACAACGACGGACTCTCTCGGAACCGTTCGGTCCACAGCAGATCCACAAACCAGGAGCAGAAATAGTTTCTGACAGCTTCAAATGCAATAACTACACAACAGCACTTACTCGCAGTTGTTATAAATTAGCTTATTAGGCAAAAAGTTGACGCGGAGGTCAAACGTGAATGCGCTATTCTGTGGCAAGTCAGCAGCAGTGAGTCCACTCCAAACAGAACCAGAAACAGAACCTGACCCACGCCACACAGCAGCGACATTTCTATAACCCAAACAGCTTCAAACAAGGACAGGATTATAAAAAAAAATACATACATTCGGTTCTTCTCTTCTCTCACAGTTGGGTTAAATACAAAATAAGTCCATAAATCTTTTCTGAGCTGGGCGGCCGGCCGGACACCGACCGAGCCCCTTCGTGTAAAACATGCTGCAGCATCTAGTGTTTAGAAGATGGTTACTGTTGCACCATGTGGGACTGAGAGAAACGCAATTTTGGTCCTGTGTATGTCCTGTACATATTGCAGTTCTGACAATAAAGTTGACTTTGACTTTTGACTTTAAATAAATGTGTTTACAGCGAAGGAGAAGTTAAGAATATGATCTTGAAAACGGATTTTATTTTAATATTGTTGCATTCATAATCAGGCATTTACGTTCTTAAATATGTATTTCATAACCCCATAAAAAATGTTAAAAACTAGGTTTGTGCTGTGGGTGAAAAAGGCTGTGGTCACTGAACTTTCGCGATTCCTTAAAATAATCGGCGCTTTGGCGACGTCTGCTGGTCAATTTGTAGAACTGCTCATAAAACAAACAAAATGCAACCTTTTTGATCCAAAGAGCCATTTATGCCCCTTCTCTCACTAAATTAAAATGTCCAGAGTCACAAAACTTACCCCAGCTATGATCATCTACTGGTGGCCCGTGGACCACTTTAAGTTTCTTGTAGGAGGCTTTTCAGGGCAGTAGGAGTGACATAATCTGTTAATCACACCTTCTCTTTTTCTCCATTCTCAGTCAATGAGGTAAATAAACTGTTAAATGATCTTGATCCTAAAAAATCTGCAGGTCCAGATGAACTTCCACCTTATTTCTTAAGGCTGGCTGCTCATATCATCACAGTCCCTGTGACCCACATCTTTAATCTATCCATAAGCCAAAACACCATTCCGGATGCTTGGAAAACAGCCTTTGTTCTTCCTTTGCTGAAGGGAGGTGACCCCACCTCACTGAACAATTATCGACCGATCTCTAAACTCTGCATCTTAGCCAAGGTTCAAGAAAAACTGATAAACTCTCAGATCAAAAATTATCTGGACTCATTTAACATCTTACCTCTCCATCAATCTGGTTTCAGGAAAAAACACAGCACAACAACTGCTTCTCTGAAGGTTCTGAATGATGTTGTTGAAGCATTGGATGCTAAGGACTATTGTGCTGCACTTTTCTTAGACCTGTCTAAAGCTTTTGACACTGTGGATCATAACATCCTGTGTCATAAGCTCTCAGAAATCGGTTTCTCTGATCACACCATCGGTTGGTTTTCTAACTATCTTTCCAATCGGAGGCAATGTGTTCAACATAACGGTGCTTCTTCCAGCTATTTAACAGTTAAAAATGGTGTACCACAAGGCTCAGTTTTAGGACCAACTCTCTTTACAATCTACATAGCTAATGTAGGTCACTGCATCCCTGATGCATCCTTACATTTCTATGCTGATGATACAGTTGTTTATTGCCGAGCTAAAACAGTAGCTAAGGCTTTCCAGTTACTACAATCCGCTTTTGACATCATCCAGTCAGATTTGTTCCGTCTCAAACTTGTCCTAAATGCTGATAAAACAAAAGGGATGTTTTTTTCAAATAGGAAGGCGGTTCCAGCAGATCCTCCTCTGATTTTATCTTCAAATGGTGTCCCTATTGAGTTTGTTGATTCCTATAAATATCTGGGTATCCTGATCGATTCACATCTCTCTTTTAAACTCCACGTGGAAAACCTAGTGAAGAAATTGAAAGTTAAACTGGGTTTCTTTTTCAGAAACAGATCATGTCTAACACTGAATGTTAGGAAACGCCTTGTATCTGTGACTTTCCTTCCCTCCATTGATTACGGTGACATTCTCTACATGAATGCTCCTACAAGCACCCTGCAGATGTTGGATGTGGTCTATCATGGTGCACTAAGATTCATAACTGGTTGTGATTATCGTACCCACCACTGCACCCTGTATTCACTGGTTAATTGGACATCATTAACCTCACGCAGACTCTTCCACTGGTACATTTTCATCTTTAAATCACTTCTTGGTCTGCTGCCCTCATACATCTCCTCCTACATGTCTTTGCGTGAGTGCAGCTACAGTGTGCGCTCTCAGGACATGATTACCTGCAGTGTTCCGTCAGTGAGGACTGAACTTGGAAAAAGGGCCTTCTCCTATTCCGCTCCTGCTTCATGGAATATCTTACAAAAAGATCTGAAGCTCTCGGCCTTGACCTCCCTAAATGGTTTTCAGAATCTGTTGGAATCCTGGCAAAAACCAATGCAGATTTGTTCCTGTCTTTGATTTTATACGTCTACCTTATAATGTTTTGCTAGTTTTTTGATACTTTGTTAAAAAAAAAAAAAAAAAAATCTTTTTTTTTCTCTCTTTTTGTTTTCTATTGTTTATTGTTTGTTTGTTTATTGTTTAATGAAATTCTATCACTGCTGTTCATTGTTCTTTAGTTTTAGCAGGTCGCTTTCGTAAATGAGCCCATGAGGTTCAAAAGATTTACCTGACTAAATAAAGGTTGAATGAATGAATGAATAAAACTAAAAATATCTAATGATTTTAAACAATCACTGTTCATTGATATTTTTATATTTAAAGACAAAGGAAAAGACAGGGTTATTGTAAAGAAATATTTATTTTCATAAAAAATAATTTACACAGCGGTGGCACAAATTTAAAATTGCATATCCAGTGTAAGTTTTATTGGTTCAAGGCAGTCACATTTTATAATTTTATTATTAGTAAGACTGAGAGTGACCAGATCCAAGCAGTTACCAGAACACACCCTGTCAAAATAAGAGGGTTCCCAGATCCTTTTCCGGCANCACAAATTTCAGTTTGCATATCCAGTGTAAGTTTTATTTGTTCAAGGCAGTCACATTTTACAATTTTATTATTACCAGTAGTAAGATTCAGAGTGACTAGATCCAAGCAGTTACCAGAACACACCCTGTCAAAATAAGAGGGTTCCCAGATCCTTTTCCGGCAGGATCCGGCTCAAATTAAGCCCCGTCGCACAGTGATAGCTGAATTTGGGCACTAGTGACCCCTGTGACCTGAAAAGGAAGAAGCAGCTAAAATGGTAAATGGAGCTTATTTATATAGCGCTTTCCAGCCCCCTGTGAGGAGCCCCAAAGCGCTTTACAATACCAGCCATCCACCCATTCATTCAGACATTCATACACCGGTAGTGGTAGCCTGCCTTGCAAGGCGCCATCCAGACCTACCGGGAGCAACTCGGGGTTAAGTGTCTTGCCCAGGGACACAACGACACATGGTGGGCGGATGCGGGATTCGAACCTCCAACCTTCCGATCAGGGGTTGACTGCCATTACCACTACACCACGGCCGCCCCGACAAATGATAAATAGGAGTCATTGATAATTATTAAAAGATAATGGATGGATGGGAATTTAAACACTGAACTTTGGAGGTCTTTATTTTTGTGGAAAAATTAATTATCCTACTTTAAAGAAATAATGTTTTGTTCCTTGTACTGTATTAGTACTAGTGTTCACAAATTTGCAAAATAAATGACATGAAACTGTTAAAACTGGCAGTGGTTTGTGCGTTTTGGTCAAACCTTGAAAGAGCCGTTGCAGAGGAACCAAAGAGCCGCATGTGGCTCCAGAGCCACAGGTTGCAGACCCCTGAACTAGATAAATCGGTTGCAATACCCTGATGCATGCTCAATAATCCAGGTAGAAAAATCTAAAAAAAGCTAAGTCTGGTCCTCTGGACATTAAAAAACAAAACAAAAAAAACAATTTTTTTTCGTTTTGTTTTTTGAATGTGCAGAGGACCAGACTTAGCTTTTTTAGAAATCGGTTGCAATGTTTTATTTATTTAAACCTTTATTTTAGCAGGAAATAAATCCTTATGTGCAACAGTTTTATTTTTCAGGGATAGGGCTGATAACCTATAACTCATTTGGACAAGTGAAACTTGGTTTTGCTGCAATATTTTTCCTTTTGATACTTGACAAGCAGGGCAAAAATCCAATTGTTTGTTTCGTGTCTCATAAACTAACCTGAAGTTTCACTTTACTCCCAGTCTGCACTTTTATAACCTGTTGAAAGCTGAAGAAAACGAGTTGTCAACTGGTGATTACCAATTGTTTGTGGATAAATAGGAGTCATTGAACATTAATTAAAAGTCAAGTTTATCAGCAACTGAATCAGGAACTATTTCACGTTTTGTGCTTTTTAAATTTGTCTCCATAGTTGTTGTATTTTCTGTCTTTCTTCTAGTTTTTAATTGTTCCGTATTGCTTTGTTTGTCTTTTGTTCGTATAAATACTTTTATTGACTTTGTGCCTGCTGGAAAATATCTGCTTGAACACAAGTACAGTGAAATTCAGTCTACAGAACCAAACTAAACAAAGGGAAAATAAAACAAGGAAAACAGAAAGTAAAAATAAACAAGTCAGAGTGAATAAATAATATGTCAGACAGGATATGGAAAAATATCAAGGTCACAGGTGGACGGACTCATCACAGAAAGCAAAACGAAGAAACCTGATCTCAGACACAAATCAACAAGATACATGATTTAATAAAAGAACAGTGTACATTAATAGCAGAATTTAGAGTTTTTTGTATTTCCTGCTGAAATAAACATATTTTGATTACAATCTTTAAATCGGCTTTGGGAAAAAAAGAAAATAAAATCTTCTTAAACTCCAAAGTTAGCTTGAGTAGGCATTTTTAGAGGTAAAACATAAAAAATATGAATAAAATATTGAAAGAAGTTGTGCATTTACAATCTTTCTGTGTTCTTTGTTTTGAGCATTTGAAACTGATCCAGTTTTTATGACCAGCTCCTTTTAATTTATGGAGTTATTGTCAAAAAGTGCAGTAAAACAGTAAAAGTTTACAACCCTTCTGTGCTTAATGGAATAGCTTTGCATGATTAATAAAACATGCTGCTTTAAATGTAATCTTTGTTCGACTCCTTCAGGAAGATATGAGTGTGAAAACATCCTCATTTAAAACAGGAAACAGCGAAGTTGGCAGTTTGTCAAGATTTTTGACACAAGGATTTCCAGCATCGCCAGATTGACTCTAAAGGCTCTCTCTGTGCTTTATCAGAATAAACAATATGAAGTCTTTAGAGTTACGTTTATCTGTTGGTCTTATTTTTGTGTATTTTCCATAGTTTGGGCAGTACGTGAGAGTCTTTGACGTGTTCAGTGGCATTATCTAAATGTCTACTGAATAGGAGGGGTTGTTTGGGCTCATATGTAACATTGATAAAATAAAATAAAAGGTCAATATGTATTTTTCATACAAAAGCTTAATACTGTATTGCTTAACTGAAATAAACATACTGTACACTGATAAGTGAGAATGTTCTATAGATTATCTTTAAGTGAACTTGTTTTAACAACAAAACCCTTTTTGACATAGATCTGAAAACAAAGCCTCGTAGATCCCCACCCCTTGGCCACACATGTATCAAACAACTCAAGGCCCGCAACCCAAATCTGGCCCTTGTCAACATCTTATCTGGTCCCCGAGATGATATTTTAAATGTAAAATATGTTGAACCGCTTCTCATTTTGCTTAAAAAAACAAAACAACTAGCATACTTCATTTAGTGCAGACTTCTTATGACATCTGGCCAACTTTAAAGCCAGAAAAAAAGGTTGGATTTTCCTGTAATCGTTGATTTCGACATGGAACGAACAGAGATAAACAAGCAACCAAGAAAAGATGTCTGGTATCTGACTTGAGTTAATTTATTGACTGAGATTGGCCCAAGTTTTTAATTTTGGCTCCTTTCTCTAACTGTTTGACAGCTCTGTGTGCCATAATGGCCATGTAGGCCCTCCCTCCCCTTTTGATTGACACCTCTTTTGACCAACTGGGTCAATCTGGTGTCCACAGCCAATATAATTCACGGAGTACTAACTACATACGGTACTAGTTGAAGTTACAATAACTTTGACCACTGAGGATATAGAGTGAAACCTTTACAGAGAGACCAAGCATTTGCATGGTCCAAGAACAGCATTTAATTTAGCTTGGGTTTACTTTTTCCTGGCCTTTAATGCAGTTTTGGGCGTTGGGGTTAAGGTTAGGGTTAGCCGTCTGATTAATTAATTGGCCAGCCAAATAATTGGTCTCCCAATTAAATCCAGTCATCTGATGATTTGGTCTCTCTCCAGCTTCAACAATCTTCATAATGTCAGAGTCAGAGAGAGAGAGTCAGAGAGTCTTTATTGTCATTTGCACCGCATGTGGTACATGAGATGAAAACGAGATTATGTACACGAGGTCCCAGTTACATCCAACAACAAATGAAAGAGAAAAACAGTAATAACATCGAGAACTAACTAAGAAAAACATCAACTAGTAATACACTAAGCCTAATATAGTGGGAATAAACAGCAGCACGAACATGAGTTTGTATGAGCAGATGGTCACAGATGGTCACAGATGAACACAGCAACAAGAAAACATATCAGCATCACCATGATGTGATATTTTGCAGTGTTTATTTTAATTTTATTTTTATTTATTCATGAGTCTAACAGCCTCAGGGTAGAAGCTGTTCCTCAGTCTAGTGGTTCTACACTTGATGCTCCTCAACCTCCGTCCTGAGGGGAGTGGGGCAAAGAGTGAGTGTGCTGGATGAGTGAGGTCTTTCATGATACAGGTGGCTCTTTTCCTGCATCTAGAGGTGTAAATGTCTGTGATGGTGGGGAGACTGACTCCAACAGACTTCTGTGCAGCCTTCACCACTCTCTGCAGAGCTTTTCTTTCTTCAACTGTGCAGCCTCCATGCCACACGTTGATGCTGGAGCACAGGATGCTCTCCACTGCACACCTGTAGAACGAGGTGAGAACTGGGCTGCTCAGGCCGGCTCGTCTCAGCCGTCTGAGGAAGTAGAGTCTCTGATGACCTTTCTTGATCAGGCTGGTGGTGTTGTTGCTCCAGCTGAGGTTATCATTCAAGTGTACACCCAGGTATTTGTAGCTGGAGACCACTTCCACTGCAGACCCACCTATTATCAGTGGGGCATGGGTGTGTTTGTTCCTTCTGAAGTCCACAATCATCTCCTTTGTCTTCTTCACATTCATGTGAAGATTGTTCTCTTTGCACCAGCTCTCCAGATGTTCCACCTCCTGTCTGTAGCTGGACTCATCATTGTTTGTGATGCATCCCACCACCGCTGTATCATCTGCAAACTTAACAATATGACAGCCTGGAAGTGTGGCTGTACAATCATATGTGAGCAGAGTGAACAGAAGGGGGCTCAGCACACATGTCTTCAGTGATCCAGAAAGAAAAACATCTGCATGCAGATTTACTGCATGCAGATTTACCATGAAGTTCTTAGGAGGTGTTTTACTCAAAAGGGTGTTAAAAGAAAAGCAGTGAAAATGTTTATTATTGGGTGTTGTTGAAAGTGAGTTAGGAGGGTTTATTTTATTTTTTATTTTAAATTATTTATTAATTTCAGATAAAAAAAAACAAGAAAACTATTTACAAAACCACGAGAAACAAAACAATAAATGAAATGAAAGGAAGCAGAAGAAGAAAAAAAATCTTATTATATCTGCCCCTTCTTAAACAAAATTAATTCAAACACTCAATTCAAACAACAATCACATATAAAAATTATAACATGATAAATAACTCGCCACACTATACCATATATAGTAATTATGATATAAACCAACTTGTGAATATTTATTCAGAAATCTAGTTTTAATAATTTTTTTAAAAGTGTAAATAAGAGCTTCCTCTGTGGATCTGTTGAATTTATTCTGACTGTGGTTTTCAAGACGAGCACGACTCAAATCTGAGGCTGGAGACTGTGGGAGAGGAACAATGATGGCATTCTTGAGGCATTTCAAACCAAACAGAGGAGCCGTTCAACAGATTTCAGAGCCTCCTGGCTTCTCTCCACTCACGAGTGAGAAGAGATTCTAAGGCTCTTTTTACACGACACCCATTTTGAGCAAAACAGTAACGTTTCTGCTGTCAGGGGTACTGGAAAGGTGAGTCCGATTGTTGGCTGAACCTCGGATCCAGGAGGAACACTAGCCGTGTTTCCATCAAGGTTTCTAGGTGCGCATTTTGAAGTATCGCAGCAGAAAAGCTTAATGGAAACGGCAAAATCCGTATTTACTTTCTCAAGTTCGCCAAAAAGTTTATACGCTCGCTTGAGGTGGTTTTTGGGATGTTCGAAAATGAGCAGATGCGCACAGCGACAGATGGAAACACATTTGCCGACTCGTGCTGCCGAAGCGAACATTCACGTCACGTGACTGATCAGCTGTTTCCGCTCCGGACAACATGTAACATCGCTAAAACTAGTTTGTATGACAGAATAAATACAACTCGACCGATAGCAACACGTACCTGAAATATTCTCTCCATTTTGACGAGATGTGTGGCCAGGTTCTGTTTTCAACTGCTACTTCCTGTTTACTGTAGACATGCGCAGTGCTGACGTCTGACGTAATGACGCTGACGTCTGACGTAATGACGCTGTGCGTGGCTTGGTAGATGCGCTTCAAGCCAGCAGATGGAAACACTTCTGCTTCGCATTAATTTGTATTTACATATTTGCGAGATTTCAAAAATTAGCTCAAAAATCGAAATGAAAATGGATGGAAACACAGCTACTGTGGGTTCCGTCCTAGCCGTGGAACACTGGATCAGCTCTTTATCCTCAATAGGATCCTCGAGGGGTCATGGGAGTTTGCCCACCCTGTCTACATGTGTTTTGTGGATTTGGAGAAGGCATTCAACTGTGTTCCTCGGGCTACACTGTGGGGGGTGCTCCTTGAGTGACCGAAAGAATGATTGCGGATACAGGTGGTTGAAATGAGTTTCCTCCCCAGGGTAGCTGGATTCTCCCATAGAGATAGGGTGAGAAGTTCGGTTATCCGGGAGAGACTCGGAGTAAAACCTCTGCTCCTCCACATCGAGAGGAGCCAGTTGAGGTGGTTCGGGCATCGGGTAAGGATGCTCCCTGGGCGCCTCCATAGGGAGGTGCTTCAGGCATGTCTGACTGGGAGGAGACCCCGGGGAAGACCCAGGACACACTGGAGAGACTATGTCTCTTGGTTGGCCTGGGAACGCCTTGGAATCCTGAGCTGGAAGATGTGGCTGTGGAAAGAGATGTCTGGGCTTCCCTGCTCAAGCTTCTGCCCCGGCGACCCAACTTCAGAACAAGTGGAAGAGAATGGATGGATGGCTGGATGGATGGATGGTCCCACCCTAACATAGCAAAATATAAAGTTTAAAAAAAAGTATATAAGGGTCTAAGATATACATTAAACCAACACCAAAACGGTACACTAAAAGATCTAAGATATAATAATCTAAACACTAATACAGTAATGTAAAACAATATGACGTAACAGCAGCTCGAACATGAGTCTGTGGTGAGCAGATGGGTATGAATGAATACAGCAGCATGAAATCAGCACCACAGATAAGTCACGTATCACCAATTATCGTGGCATTACAGTGATTATCATGGTTAGATATTCATGAGTCTAACAGCCTCAGGGTAGAAGCTGTTCCTCAGTCTAGTGGTTCTACACTTAATGCTCCTCAACCTCCTTCCTGAAGGGAGCGGGGCAAAAAGTGTGTGTGCTGGGTGAGTGGGGTCCTTCATGATGCAGGTGTCCTCTCCCTGCATCTGGAGATGTAGATGTCTGTGATGGTGGGGAGACTGACTCCAACATCTTCTGTGCAGCCTTCACCACTCTCTGCAAATATTTTCTTTCTGCAGCTGTGCAGCCTCCATGCCACACGTTGATGCTGGAGCACAGGATGCTCTCCACTGAACACCTGTATAAGGAGGTGAAGACTGAGCTTCCCAGACCAGTTCGTCTCAGCCGTCTGAGGAAGTAGAGTCTCTGATGAGCTTTCTTGATCAGGCTGGTGGTGTTGTTGCTCCAGCTGAGGTTATCGTTCATGTGTACAACCAAGTACTTGTAGCTGGAGACCACTTCCACCACAGATCCTCTGTTCAGGGGTTGGTAGGTGTGTTTGCTCCGTCTGAAATCTACAATCATCTCCTTTGTCTTCTTCACATTGATGTGAAGGTTATTGGGGGCCAAGATGGTAGAGGCAGGGCAGCCGACTTGGGACCCGAAAGACCCAGGTTCGAACCCCGGTCACTGCATACCTTGTGGTGTCTATGAGCAGCACACCTCATCCCCAAATTGCTCCCCGGGCGCTTTCAATAGCTGCCCACTGCCCCACCTGGTGGTGGTTGGGTTAAATGCAGAGACAAATTTCGTCTTGTATGGAAACATACACAGATGACAAAATGTGACATTATTATTATTATTATTATCATTATTCTCTTTGCACCAGCTTTCCAGGTGTTCCACTTCCTGCCTATAGCTGGACTCATCATAGTTTATGATGCATCTCACCACCGCCGTGTTGTCTGCAAACTTTACAATATGACAGCCTTTATGGATAGGTGCACAGTCAAATGTTAGCGGAGTGAACTTGAGGGGGCTCAACACACAACCCTGAGGTTTGTGTTTGTGTACACGACAGCGATGCTAATTTGATTGAAAACTGAAGCTTTTTTAATCCAGGTCTTGAAGTGGCAGTGTGGGTTGTTCTGTGATTGTTGCTTCATTGTCATGTACCATCCCAAAAATTCATTTAACTTGTTTTATTATAACAATAATAATAATAATAATAACTTTTATTTATAACGCACTTTACATACAACAGATCTCAAAGTGCATTTTAGCACATTTTATGTTGGGTTAGTTCAGGATAGCCTTTGGCTGAACAGTTTGTTGCTACACTCGAAGGGTTTTTGTCCAAGTAGACTTTCATTGTTGATCCAGGCTCCATTATAGTGCATGTGTTTTTTTTTTTTTAGATCTTCCTATGTGTTTTGGAAAATTATTGCCCTTTTAATTGAATTATTTATTCATTTTGTGGCTGTTGTGAAGTCATTTCTGCACCTCTGGCCTCTTTTGAACTGAGTGTACAAAGCAGAACGGACGCACCTTAACCCTACCACATCTTTTTGGTTCCTCATTCATTTATATTTTGTAAAATGCATAAATAGAATTTGATGTGAAATAAATGCATCTCTGAGCTTTTGTTATTTACATTTTGTTGAACTCACAAACCAAACTTCCTGCTGCAGATGCAGAATATTAAAAAAAGATGAGGGAAAATCGCTTTGGAGCTGTGGACCTCTGCTCAAACGTAACATTCATTTCTGCAGAACATAAGACAAAAACTTTAACAGAATACAACTAAACTGCAAGTTCCTAAAGAGTAACTCTTAATTATTATTAAAAAAAAAAATTTATTTACAAATTTGTGATGTTTTGATTTACAGAAAAGAGCTCCAGGTGGCCTTGCTCCACTACACCATAGATACCCTGACCTTCATCCACACAGTGAGAGGATTCTCTGAGATGTTCCCCAGGTGGATGCTGAGGAGGGAGACAGAGTTAGACATGGTGATGGACATCAAAGAGAGAGCCGACAGAATCGACCTAAGCTTCTCCCATGTTACCAACTCAGAGGGCAAAGGAAAGGCTTTTGTGGAATACATGACGAGCAAGTTCCAGATGAAGACAGACTGCAAGTATGAAGAGCTGGAGAAAGAGCTGACCGAAGTGTTGAAGGACACCCTGGAAGGTCTGGAGAAGCTCAGCTGTTTTCTGGATGCAGTGGAGAAGCTGGCGGTCACCTCCCTGCACGTGTTCACAGAGAACAAGATGTTACTCCTGCCTGAAAAGATCAGCTTTGGTGACGTTCAGACTGTCATCACGGCTGCTCGACTCATCTGTCCTCTCCTCCTGGAGTTCAGAAGAGATGCAAACGTCTTCTTCCTTCCTAAACGGCAGAATTTAGACGTGCTGGCATATCAGCTAGACCGATACATCCAGACCAGCAAAACCATCTGTGAGAAAATGGAGAAGAGGTAAAATCTTGTGAATCAAACCAAATTTAAGTCTTGGTGAAGAACTATCATCATCTGTAAAGTGATTTTTATTGTTTCTCAGCTGTTTCAGTGACTTTCCCGTGAAGAAGATGGAGGAAATTGTGATCAACATCGATGAAGGTTTTTCAGAAAACGACACTCAGAGGATGCTTGATCACATCAGTCAGCTTGATGAAATCAGGTGTGTTTCATCAGATATTTGTTGGACAACAAATGCAGAACCTGTCCATATTATTAAAGGGCAGATTTTGATTTGGGGTCTTTGCTCTTCTGCGTTCACAGTCCTACCTCGGCATCTCTAACATTAAATTTTTATTAATCTGCTGCCCAAGGCAGAGAAATAATATTTTTGCCAACCAAACAGTAACTCAGCCATTCTCAACACACAATGGTCTCTGTTCAAATCTTTTGGTATAAAAGGCGGTGGGTGACATGCATTCCTTCAAGGAAAGCTAAACTAGGCTTGTCAGGATAATACATTTTGCTGGGCAATTAATGTCTCAGAAATTATTGCGATGAACGATTGGACAATAGAAAAATAGGCGTATCCAGGGGGGCCACATCTGATTGGACGAGGCATATCTGGG
>JBBPBX010006570.1:31054-41767 GCA_038048925.1 Garcialebias charrua | reverse complement strand
AAGTCTCTGCGGCTCCGCTCCGCCCTCCTGCAGCCTGCAGGAAGGAGGGGCTGGGTCTGCTGCTCAGTGAAGGAGAAGGAGGGGGGCGAGTGGGAGAAAACAGACAGACGGAGGATTCTCGATATATACGATATAGTCTCGTCTTATATCTCTTTAGAAAAAATATCGATATTTTAAAAATATCGATATATCGCCCAGCCCTACCCACCGCCTCCATTCCGTCCACGTCCAGAAACTGGGAGAGAGGCAATGTCAAGGGGGCCCTGGGTTTAGCCCAGGTGCGCGTCAGCTCTGTCTGGAAGTCGGGAAAGATGGGCATCCTGTGTCTCGTGGCCGGCTGCTGCTTGACGTAAAAGAAGTTCCCCGCCAACCTTGTTACTTGTTGTTGAGGAGGGGAGGGTTCTTGCCAAGTTACTTTCAAAGTGTCCGCGTCTCTGCGGTACAGCTCGAACAGAGCGGGGGTGGACACGTCTGTCTCTGGTTGACCTGCCACTGGGCTCTGGGAGAAGTCCTTGTCTTCACCTTCCTCCTCATTGTCCGCCTCATCGTCCGATATCTCGCCCGAGGCTGTTAGCGAGAGCTTGTTGGCTTGCAACAATTCCCTCGTGTCAAACTCTACTGTGGAGTCCTCCACAGGGGCAACAACATCCATTGTCTCACCCAGCGCCGCTGTCATCCATTTCGTCTGCCTCCAACTCTGCTGTGGGAGTGAGAGCATCTGTGAGGAGCGGTTCTCGCACCGCGGTGGAACTGCCTATGGCCTTGGCCATGAAGTCCACGCGCCTTCGTCTCGCCACCTCACGTAGCTGGTTGCAATGAGGGCAAGATTCGGGGAAGTCCAAAGCTGTCTTTGCGTGGACCATTCCTAGGCAGAACGGACAGGCCTCGTGGGTGTCCGCTGCTGAGATTAAGTAGCCACATCCGTTGGGGCAGGGTCGGGAGACAGGGCTCGCTGGCTTGCTCGTCTTGTTGGAGTTCTTCGATTTCCTCTTGCTCTTCTCCTGAGCCATGGCCGAGAAGAGACGTCGAGTTGAAACCAGTTAGTCACACCTAAACGGGGTTTGAAGAGATCCTTTTGTTGTACTGTTTGTAGTGGCTAAGCTGTTCGCTCCGTTAGCTTAGCAGGTAGCGTGTGGCGCAGTTAGTGTCCTGCTAAACTGAGCGACGAAACAGCAGAAAAACATTGAATCCTCTCGCTGCGTTGTTCGTGGTGGCTAACCTGTTAGCTCTGTTAGCTTAGCAGGTACTGTGTGGCGCAATTAGCGTCCCGCTAAACTGGGCGACGAAACAGCAGAGAAAAGTTGAATCCTCTCGCTGCCCTGTCCGTGGTGGCTAACCTGTTAGCTCTGTTAACTTAGCAGGTAGCGTGTGGCGCAGTTAGCGTCCCGCCAAACTTGGTGACGAAACGGCAGAAAATGTGGAAGTCCAAGTCGACGGCACTAGGATAGCGTCCCGCTAAGCAAAGAACTCGCAAGGAAGTCCGTGATGCTCTGGGTACCTCCAGTCGAGCGATCCAGTCACACAGAGTCCTGCGAAGTTCAGGTGTGAAGGGAGGTGAAGGGCAAAAGAGGATGAACGTGGGTAGTCAGCGCCCTTTATACCAGGGGGGCGGACCCCTGGTGACGCTGACGCCCACTTGCCTTAAAAGGCGTGATTGTATTGCTTCAGGTGAAGCGCAATTCCCATAGTCATGTGTTGCACCGCAGTGAACCTGACTGATAAGGGAACTTCCAGCTACCTTGGGCAGTGTATTGATGGACTAGTCCTCTCCTTGTGGTGTATTCTGGTATGATCAGCCAGAAAACCCCAGAAAGACAGGTGAACTTGAGCCTTCGGCACCCGGGATTTGAACCGGCAACCTTCTCGCTGAAAGGCAGCAGCTCTACCAGTTGTGCCACGCCCTTTTCAGCCTTTAAAAAAAAAAATTGGTTTACTGGTAATTTCCTAATTTTTGTGCTAATTTCTGCTTATTTAAACCTAATTCAACAAATACGAGTTCTTTCTGCTTTCTTCTAATTTAGGCTTGTTCTTCCATTTCAGCTGTTTTTCAGCAAGTTCTTCTGCAATAAGCATTCACTCTGCGTTCTCAAAGGAAATGCAGTTTCTCTAGTTAATACTATTCAGTGTTAACTTGTAAAAAGCCCATTCTGACCAGAGCACTAAAGACGAAGAGTAACTTCATTATTCGTCGTGTGTGTCTCTTATTATTATGTGTTTTTGGTTATGGAACACGTGAATTATGAACATTGTGTGTCTGACGTACCTTTGCACAGATACTGGCTGCACTGACGACAGGGAACAGGGAGTCAGCTTTTGGCCTCACCGTCACTTGGATGTCTGGGAACAACTTGGAGAGTTTCTCCTCGTACTTCTCTGCTGGACCAACTGTGTCCACATAAACCTACAAAATACACAGAGAACAAAGAGGTCAGAGACAGAGGAGGAGATTAGAGTGTATGACAACACACTGAAGTAAACCGCTGGTTCCCATACCTCTTTAACTTGAACCCCACTGTCCAGAGCAAACTGGATTAACCCAATGGCTGTGTCATGTGAAAGAGCATTCAGGTTGTATTTTGTCCTTAAAAAATAAATAAATCAAAGTTAGCGTATTAATCACTGTAGTGATGGGCTGCATCTCTGCCACGTGCATCAATGAAATAAGTTTCAAAAGTTCTGTGTCAGAGCTTGATTCGTTTGGCCAGAATCACATGATCACTGAAGTCCAAAAGAACCAAAGCTACCTCACTTCTCTGCTTCTTGATTCAACGATTTACAAGGAAGTGAACCATCGGCTGGACCCCATGTGTGTTTTGGTGGCAAATTAGCAAGAAAAATAAGAAACCAGCGAGCAGTGTATAGTGACACAATCTTATCCTCCAGTAAGAAACATAGAAAACACCTAAGTTACAACATGATCTCACAGTAAACTAGTTCATCAGTAAAGCCGTGGAGACAGGGAAAGTCAGAGTCAGAGATTATTTGTTGTCATTGGCACCACATGTGGGTCCCAGTTTTACATCCAACAATAAAAAGTAAAAGAAAAACAGTATGAACAGTATTTTTGGTTTTAATGGTTTAAGGATCTGTTGGAATCCTGGCAAAAACCAATGCAGACATGTTCCTGTTTCTAATTTTCTACATCTACCTTATAATGTTTTGATACTTTGATATTTTGTTTTAATTTGTTGAAAAATTTTTAAAAATCTGTATTTCTCTCTTATGTTTGTCTATTGTTGATTGTTTAAGGAAACTCTACTGTTGTTGTTGTCATCATTCTTTAGTTTGTAGACAGGTCTCTCTTGTAAATGAGTCCTCGAGGCTCAATGAGATTAACCTGACTAAATAAAGGTTGAATGAAAAAAAAAGTAATAACATCTAAGATATGAACTAATAAAAACATCAATTAAAAATACAAAGTATATACTAATGAAAAGCGCGTTATAAATTGAATTCATTATTATTATTATTATTATTATATTCGTGTGTGGATGACAGGGATTAACATGAAACACTTTGTAGACGGTGCTTTGTGAAGTTCAGTCCATTTCTTTATTATTAGTTGACCAGCAGAGCTGCCACATTCATCATGGCGGACCCTCTGATGTACCGCTGCAGCGGGCCAGCCCACTCAACGAGGCGTCTATGTATTGTATATGTCTATGGGGTCTTCTATCAATATATTTATTTTTGGGCTTTACAGTTCATGTGAATCTAAAGAAATACGTACCACTGCAGGAAGTGCCATTTTTTAAACAACAACAAATGTTAATCCGGGTCATCTGGACCAGTTTCTTTAAATAAGTTTCTCACCAAGACACTGGTCCAGATGGCACACTTTAACATTTGCTGTTGTTTTCTACCTGGATGATTGAGCTCACAAACATTCTTCTTAAATAGTTATTAAATTTTAATTTGCCAAAGACAAATTATTTTTAACCAGAATTTTACTAATTTCTCTGAACGCAACAAGAAAAAAAAAGATTTTGTTTTAAATTGAAATATTTATACACAGGTTTGAAGATGCTGTCAGCTAAACAATTAAAGTTGTGTTTTATTGAAGACATTATAAACAGGATAATCAGGTTGTCTCACAACAGATGTGGCCCATTTCAGTTTTTAAATCTGTAGAAATAATTTAAATAGAACATGGACACTGCTGTTGTTTTTTTCTTCTATATAGTCAACGTGGAAAAACACCCTGCACATATTAAGCCACGAATAGAAATTTAATATTTATTTAAATAAATAAATAAGTAATGAATTGTAAAGTATTTTTTTCATTTGTTTTTGTCATACCAGTCATGGCTGCAGCCTCATGGATGAACGAGTGCAGAGCTTTTATACTGAAAGCTGGTGATGGGATGAAATTAAATGAAGATCCAAACTTGCTAATACTGTATTACGTGTGGGGTCCCACAAGGTTCGGTGCTTGGTCCAAAGTTGTTTCTTTTGTACATAAATGATTTGGTGAATGTGTCGGGGCTGTTTAGGTGTGTTCTGTTTGCAGATGATACCACTTTTTTTGTTTGGGAACAAATTTAGATCATATGCTGAACATGATGGAAACAGAGTTTGTAAAAATACAGACTTGGTTTGGGCTTAACAAGTTATCGCTAAATTAAAAAAAAAAAAAAAATGATATGTGTAGTAATATACAGTAGACCCTCATCTCTGACCTGGATTTACACCTTTTCACATCTCTCTGAAACTCTGAGTGGTACACTTCTCCTGAGGCTTGCAAGGAGACGAGTGGACACTATTTTATTACATTTATTTGAATCAAAACACATTATTTCATAAGAGACTCTCTTTACTTCTACTTTGTTTGATTCAGATATAATCAAATCATAACCTTGTGTTATTCATATGAACAGTATTTTTAATATGTGAATGATCATTACTAAACTGGTATATTTTTCTCTGTCTTAGTCAAGAACTATGCCTAAAGTTGAATTAATGTCAGAATGACTTGTTCAGATTTGTTTTACAAAAGTTAAGACGCTTAATCAGTAATCTGTATAATTGGCGACAGGTTTCTGTCACTTGTCTAAACATTTGCACTGAATAATCTTCACTTCTTTAACTTTAGAAAACTCTTCTGACCTGAACTAAATCCCTCCCGTTCTCTGGCAAACAGCCAATGAGCGGATGGATTTGACTGGGTCAACCCTCCTCTCTTAAGGCTCTACTTCCTGTCTGAGCTTAGAGTCTGCTGAGGTACTCCAGCCATGAAGTTCCCCAACGAGCTGAATGAACGCCAGTCACACGCTAAGGACTCGTCATTCAGTTAAAATATTTATAACATGCCAGTTATAAATCCATTTCAAGCTGAAAAAACTATTTTAGTGAAATTCCTTCAAAGGAATCCTTTATCTTGAAAAGCCAACCGGAACTGAGGTCGCTACTTCGGTAGCTCGACGCAGATCTCATGGAAGCCGCTGGAAGGTGAACGAGCTGAAGCCTGAACAACCGAGAAGCACGGACGGACGGTCTGTGTACGTTGAGGCTAATCTACTTTACCGTAGCCGAGATGAAGAATCTTCGCCAGGTAAAGAGTCGTTGGTCCCCGCAGGTGAGAGTCTAGCTGAAGTAGGGCTGAACGATTTTGGAAAATAATCTAATCGCAATTTTTTTTCTATAAATTGCGATTTAAAATGCGATTATTTTTACTGGTTCTGTATTAATTCATATCACTAATGACACAACTGTTTTTTTTTTAAATCAGATAATTAATGTGCTTTTTCACGCAGAACGTTAGCTTGCTGAGCTAGCTGCTAACCGGGCACCGTCAAAACAGACCCGGTCACATGACCAGCTCGCGCTCTGTTTACCTCCCGCGGTCTCGGTGTTTCAGCCTCTAAGATCAGATACACGTTTACATGGACTAACTTAGCTGAATTTACAACTTTTATGACTTCTGTCGAGCCTGAAGCAACTGTGTTGGAGCGCACGGTCTCCTCCTCCCTGCTCTACTCTGCTCCGCTCAGAGCTGCACGCGGCCAGAGCGGCTCATTCCCAAGTCACGTGACCAGTCAAATCGCAACCCGTGCGATTAGTGAATCGCGTTTTAACATATCACGAGATAATCGCAAATGTGATTAATCGTGCAGCCCTAAGCTGAAGCTGACGAAGAGTGTGCTTTTCCTGGTTAAAACACATCAAGATAATACTTCTCCTCATCCTCCATTTTCTTTCATCCTCCGTTTTCTCTTCCCTGAAACTTTCTTATTTTAAGCCAGTAAACTTGAGTTAAATGTCTGCAGAGTATAAGTTATTATAAGATCGATAACTTGTGTCCTGTTGTTCCTATGAAATTACGGACGCGTGTTTCATCTGTGTTGAAGTGAATTATAGGAAAAATGATCAACCAATCATGTAAATATGTTGTGATGTAATTTATGATTCTGTTAAATAAATGGTTCAGTCCTGCTGTACCAACATAAGTTAACATTTCATGTCTTTACATCTCACCTCCAAGGCACAGAATTATAGGTATTAAACTGAAAAAGAGAGAACTCGTTTAATTGATGATAAGTTTGTCAGGTGAAAACCTGCTCAATCTTTCATCTGGAATATTGTACAGTCAGAAAAACTGACTAGTGCATATATATCCCTACATATGGTATTTAGTAATAGAAAAACCACAGTTGATGCTACATTTAAAATTAATGCTAATATATTTAGTAAAGTGAAAGAAGTGAAATTTTTGGGTGTAATTATTGATGAGAACCTGACCTGGAAATCTTATCTTAATTATTTGAGAACAAAGATAGCCAGATCTATTGCTGTATTATACAAGGCAAAATAATTATTTAATGATAAAGCACTACTTGTATTGTATAATGCGATAGTTCTTCCATATTTGACTTATTGTGTTGAAGTTTGGGGAAAGGCATGTAAAACATCTACAAATTCTATTTTTATTTTACAGAAAAGAGCAATAAGAATCATCTCAGGAAAGCATTACACTCACCCATCTAACATACTATTTCATCAGCTAAATTTATTAAAGTTTTATGAACTGGTTGACTATGGAATTCTTCAGGTTATGTACAGAGCTCATACAAATTCCTTACCTCCATATATTCAATCTTATTTTATTAAGAGTCAGTAACTACAATTTAAAAGGATTAGAAATGTTTGTAAAACCAAAAATTAGAACAAACTCAAAGGAACGATGCAGATCAGTTCAAGGAATAAAACTGTGGAATGTTTTGGATAATAATTGTAAAAAAGCTTCCTCAATGTTTTTGTTTAAGAAAATGGTAAAAAGTAGTTTATTGAAAAAAATATATGAAATTGTTTGGCATTTTCTTTTGAAATCAGTTGTTCTTGGCACAGAGTCGTTTTTTTTGGCTTGTTATGTTATTTAATGCCTATTTAAGTTTGAATGTAATTCATGTATTTTATTTCATAAGTATTTTCTTTTTTTTTAAAGGAGAAGATGTTATAAGATTTTATCTTCTCTCTGCTGCCTTTCATTTTCTTTGTAAATTGTATTTTTTGTTTTGTTTTAATATTTACTCAATTTTAACTGAAAATTAATCAAAATAAAAATTAGAAAAGTGTGTTTGCTCTGAAACATTCACATTTATCAAACTGTACAAACGTGCACAGGCACCGTTGTTCATCCAGACAAACAGGGAACGGAGCGCACGTGACACGCCTCTATTTAAACATGTAAACAGATGCAGACATGTTCTGCATGTGTGATTCTCCTCTCTGCATCGTCAGAAACCATGTTGTGATGCAGGAAAATAAAGAGTTTAATGGGATATGGGTCCAATACGCTCCTGCATGAAGTTGTGGTTATCGTTGAACTAAATGAACCAGGGGAGCTGATCTGATTGAGAAGAACTTCTGAGGCATTTCCAACTTTCTGCATGCATTTAATAATATGATTAATGTAAACACAGAGGCACTCAAGAGCTAGGCAAAACATGGAGGCCTCTTCATTAAATAGCTGATGTTGAGAAACAAGTCTCTGTTCATCGATGAAGGGTTTCAGGCGCAGTGTAGGGGATTGCTGTATCCAGATGTACACCAGCTGTTTGGGATGAGGGGTCCCATACAGCTGGCATGGCAGGGTTCGAGGACAAATGTGATATCTGATCAGATTTAATCTGTGTGATCCTCAAAAGAATTCTGCTTCCCAATTCTTCTGTGATGTCCTCCCGCAGCACGAGCCCTGCCATCGATTCCCAATTTTACACAACTATTTATAGCCATGTGTGATTGTGTACACCTTGTGGACCTTAAAAATCCTCACAGGTGAGCTAATCTGCTGATCCAACATAGTTTTGCTCTCAGTGAGGGTAGAAGTGCCCCTTAGACGACTCATGCGTTTTATGTACAGCATCTATCTGTGAGCCTTGCAAGAACGTGGTCATTGATGCAGGTTTCCATCTACATGTGACTAATAAAGTTGTTTTGATGAATTTTGAAACACGTTATATGTATTGTTGTATGAGGTTCAATGTGGGCATGTTAGTTTTGACACATCCCAATGTGCGAGTAGAACAGAGCACATGATACCCTGATGCTGCTCAATAATCCAGGTAGAAAAATCTAAAAAAGCCAAGTCTGATCCTCTGGACATTCAAAAAAAAAAAAAACTGTAGAAACGTTTCGTCTTTCGTCCGAAAGACTTCCTCAGTCTGAGAAGCTGTATTCAGCATCTCAGACTGAGGAAGTGTGAGTGCCAAAGGAAATGTGAGTGTCAAACCTTTGCAACATGCTGGTGGAGATAATGTTGGGTGAAAGAACACTCAGGGCCCAGCCTACGTAACTTTTGGCTTCATCCAGCTTTTGGAAAAGATTCTCTCGTTCTGCCTCTGTTAGGGTCTTTGAATCTGTAAGGAGAAGGGATGTCTAAACTTCACATGTGCACATGTTTTCTGAAAAAGAGAAGTCAGTAAAAAGGAGTACCTGCTACTTTCAAGTCCTTCAACTCGTCCTGTTTGGAAACGGGACAGAAACATATCCCATACACCATGGGTCCTGGACCACAGCCACAAACACGGTAAGTATGCATACAAATAGTGAACACGTTTTATTTTCTGATTTAAATAACGTACCCAGGACAGGGCCCCTGCCTGCCTCGTCCACCCCCAGACAGCAGTCCTGTGTCCTGCACACATCAGGGACCTGCGAGGCCAGCCGGCAGCTCACAGAGTTATCTGCTGCAAACGGGCTCAGATCCATCATTCTGTCGGTGCTGCCCGACAGGAAACCACAAGGATAAATAAAGTGTTTTAGTACCTAAACTTCACAAAGACTTGATACAGCTTTATATAACTAAAAACCAGTGATGGGAATAACGGAGTACAAATAAACGGCGTTACAAACTGAGGTTTTTTTTTCCATTAACGGGTACTCTTAAGTAGTTACTATGTCTATCGTTACAACGCCGTTAATGTTACGACCACTAAATGGGGTACGTTATTTTGTCTTCCGCTCTGGCTCTCGTAAGCTGTTTGTTTACTTTTTTCCTTGGTGAGGGTAGGAGGGAGGGGTGAAACAATCATATAAAGGATGATGATGAGTGGCTAAGGTAGAGTAACAGGTAGAGGTACCTCAAGGAGAGTAAAGTAGTGTCTGTATTTCCACTTTGAAATCGGCAACTTTCCCTCCAGACTCGCCATTGCTGCAGGACTTCTGCTAACTTTTCAGATTTGGAGCTGCAGCGTGTGGTTTGCGAGTGAACTGAACAACAAAACCTCTGATTGGCTTAAAAGGTAAGAACGTGCATGTGAAGTGTACATTATGTCCGGGAGCGAAGAGTTTGTCTACGTCCGTCGTAAGCAACTCTAATCTGATGAAGCATCTCACAACTGCACATGGTTCAACAAAACTGGTGGCTAAAAACACTGCTGTTGACAGCACTGGTGACGATAGCAGACAGTCATGTTCTGTTGAGGTGCAGTAAGTATTAAAAGTTTTGTGTTAAGTACCTCCATCCATCCATCCATTAAGTACCTGTCTTTGCAATTCTACTTTAAATTCGTAGATATATCTAAACGTAAACCAAACAAACAAACAATACGTTACTTTCCCTGGTAACTAATTACTTTTATAGGGGAGTAATTCAGTTACTAATTCAGTTACTTTTTGGGATAAGTAACTAGTAACTATAATTAATTACTTTTTTAAAGCAACATTCTCAACACTGCTAAAAACACGTGATTTCCGGTTGGTTCCTCTCTTGTGGCGTTGTTTTGAGGAAACACTGCTGTTAGCTCAATGCTACATGACGTTCAACCACAGTGAAATGTTACGATCTTTTCCAGCTGTGCTTAAATTTTTACTTCTCTCAGTTTTACAAGGACAACTAACATATAAGCATAACAAGAACTATTTCAAAAATAGGAGATACATTAAAAAATTTAGTCAAATCTAACCTGCTTTGCGATAAAGTTGCTCTTCTTCGCTTTCGTCAGTCTGTTGAAGATTGGCGCGCCGGCTGTGACGTCATCGTTCGGACTCTTCTTCGTGGGATTAGATTTTCAGGCTCAGTGGCGCCACCACAGGGACTGGAGGTATGCACTGTGTTCAGTTTATTCAACATTTGACTTTGAAAACTTGCACATTTCTAGACTTTTTCTGATGTGTCTGTCTCTTTTGCCTGAAAGTAAAAACATTTAATGAAAACTGATGATAAATGTTTGTACAGTGATCACTTTCTTAAATCTGCAGGAACAAACATAAACA